>BQNB010047383.1:6411-43151 GCA_026074375.1 Tanacetum coccineum | reverse complement strand
ATGAAGCATACATTTGATTATATGGAACAAGTAAAAGATGTGTCATGATATCCCACTCCGCTAACCACGAGGTGGGGGTTCACACTAAGACATCTTTATTTCTAGGGATTTTGTGTGTTGCTTATTAGATATAGATTGATGTGTTCCTTTGCTTATTCCCCTTTTTTATGCTTATTCAGTTTAAAAATAAGTTCAACAGTTTTAAACTAAAACTAGCAGTACTAACTTAAAAAGTTAGTCCTGCTGAGTTTTTAAGCCCCATTTCTTGCTTATTTTGTGGTGCTTATTTGCTTTCAATTGTTCATCCATGTTTATTTCCTGTCCCTTTCTTTGTGTTTGTGCATATTTTCCTTTCTCTTAAGCTTAATCCGCCTTAAAAAGCCAAAAAGAAAAGCTCTTAAGCCCTTTGTCATATTAAGCTTTCTGTCTGTTTTTCATTTGCTTTTTCCTGCTTATTTTTAAGCATTCATAAAAAGTCTCAGTTGCAAAAAGTGCTTAATTTTGTGTGTTTAACAAAGTTGTAAAAGAAAAAGAAAAAAAATGATTTTCAAAAAAAGAGAGGCACAGGGGTCGAACCTGTGACCTCTCCCTTCTATAATGAACGCCTCACAAACACACCACACAACCAACTGCCCTTGGGTCTTTCACATGTCATAGCTTGCACAATCTATATATATAAGGGTTGTTTACCCCGTTAAGCTTATAAGCTGTTTAAGCTTTTTCACAGCTTATTGCAATAAGCTGGCTAGTTCATTTTATTTTTCTTAGAATCCTCACAACTTCGGCTATTTTTTGTATTTTTTTTAGATTTTTAAAAAATCTTTTAGTATTTTTTATAATTTATTTTCTTTTTAAACTTTAAAAAATCATAAAAAATAAAATATTAATCAGAAAAATATAAACTTTTTTTTAAAAATTTTGTTTTTTCATATATTTTGTAGGAAAAATATAAAAACTTCTGTAGGGTTAATTTTTCAAAAATTTTATTTTTAAAGAACGGGATTTGTCCCCGTTTTTGTTTTGACTCGTTTTTGGGTCAAACGACCTCCGTTTTTAGTCTAGTTTTTTTTAAACTTCGTTATTTGTCATTTAGAATCTATTTTAGCTTTTAAATTTGTTCTAGGGTTTAATTTGCAAAATTTAGGTTTTTAGCCCTCGTTTTTCGTGCCCGTTTTAGGTTTTAAGTTATATAGCTTTCATTTTTAGGTTTTATTTAATCGTTTTTGCATATTTAACTTGTAGAAATAGGAAACCAATCATAATTTAGTCATATTCAAACACCGATCATCAATTCGTCATTCGATTTTCCATTCAAGCCTCGTTGGGACATAACGACCCGGGAATTCAAACTTCCGGTTACATATATATTTTATTTTTGTGAACTCTTAACCAATCCTTGGCTAAAGGTATTCGGTTTTGTGTCCCTTGCTTGGGACTTCCCGCAGGTCACCCAAACCAGTGCTACTCTCACTCAAGCACGCCCAACTGCCAGTTCTTGGCAGTACTAGGATGTATCACGACCTAAGTCTTCCTACTAGTGGCCCGAAATGAATAGTCCAACTATATGTTTCGTTGATAGGTGTTTATCTCGTTTAAGAGCAACCAAACGAGCCTTGTTCTTTAGAATTCCTCCTAATTCATCAAGTTTCACCTTGTAGATCCATTTTAAAGTTAATAACCATCACTTTAACTGGACGAGGAACGAGTTCAGACTTCAGATGTTAAATTCATGAAGCTCCTCTGCATTGCCTTTCAATCCAACATGATTGAGTTATGCGCTTTATAGTTCTTTGGTTCAACTGATGTGAGAAAGGCATCATAGTAACAAAATAAGGCTTGTTCAGTGGATTGGAGCTTGTTAAACAGATCTTACTCGAGTTCAACCGATGATGTTGTCTAAAGACGTATCCTTGGGATCCCATTTAGTAATGTGTATCTGAGTTAGGAGCAAGCATTATGCCTCGATAAGGAATAACATCCGAAAAAGATGCTTCAGAATTGTTTTTTGCAATTGGAATACCGAAGAACGAATCGTTATTCATGTGTGCAACATCTAAGTTATGATTGTCTTCTTTAACATCGTTAGAAATGACAGGAGATTAAGTTTCTAGTGTTGTTTGTGAGTTACTAGGTGATGGTGCATCTTGGTCAATAGTTGTTGAGGAAGGTGAACCGGTTGATGCAGCGGGTTCTGCAGCAATTGGAGAAGTGACTTCAGGAGCTGGGTGATCAACACTTAAAGAATGGCTGAGTAATTCATCAAACAGTGGTTAAAACAAAAGATCCCAATAAGTTCTTGAAGGTGGTACATACGGTGTTGAAGGAGGAGGTTTTGGTACGAGTCCTGAACTAATTGTTGCAGGAATCATTTCATGAAGTACGGGTTCTAAACTGATGTGTTCAGAAGCCATCGTTGTTAGCTCATCAAAATCTACATGAACTGTTTCAATGATTCGTCTGGTACATCAGTTATAAATTCGAAATGCTTTCATAGCCAATGAAAATACCAATATCAACTTTCAGTTATAACTTACCCAAGTTCTCGTTATCATTTTTTGGATAACAAAGTGCACCAAATACGTGGAAAAATGATAAGTCGGGAAGTTTTTCATGTAAAAGCTCATATGGTGTTTTGCCGTAACAAAGAAGTATGATGGAACCATTTTGGGTGTAACATGCCGTAGCAACTATTTCTGCCCATAAGAATAACGGAGCTTTTGCATAAATCAGCATTGTGCGGGCAACTTCAATTAGCGTACGATTAAGTCTATCAACGACACCATTTTACTGTGGAGAGCGAGCAATAGATGTTTCATGAGAGATGCCAACCTTCTCATAATATTCATGCAAAGTCCGATTAACGAATTCAGTTCCATTATTTGTTCTGATTCGTCGGACAAGTACTTTAAGCCACACTTGGATCATTTTGAGAAACTTGATTATGAAATTTGGAGCTTCATCTTTTGATCTTAAGAACTTTACCCATGTAAATCGAGAGTAATCATCGACTATGACGAGGATGTACTTCTTTTCATTAACACTTGCGACACGCATTGGTCCACAAAGATCTATGTGTAAGAGATATAGTTTTTCTTGGTTGGTGTCTTTAGATATAGGTTTGTGGGGTTTCTTCTTGCTTTTGCCCATTGCACACGCAGAACACGGATGGTCCTTTTCAAACTTTAGCGTGGGAGACCTCGAACAATACCGTGTCTAGCTAAATGGTTGATTGCACCAAAGTTTAGATGAGATAGACGTTGGTGCCATAGCCATGACTTAGTCTTTGAGGCCTTTGACAAGATACATATAGGAGAGGACGCCATCATATCTCTAAGAGACAGAGTATACAAATTGTTGCCTCGAGATCCAGTTAATAGATCAACACCTTCTAGATTGCGAATGAAGCATGTGTGTTGACGAAAAGCAACTTTAAGGTTAGAATCACATAATTTCCCAACGGAGAATAAGTTATGTCCAAGTCCTTCTACGTAGTAAACTCTTGAGATCATCACATTCCCAATCTGATAATCACCATATCCTAATATATTTGCCACGTGATCTGTAACACCCCCATTTTTACAATATAGCAGCGGAAGCTAATCTGGGGTATTACTTCATGGATACAACAATCATAATCATAGAAAACGACCCAAAAGAGAAGAGACCGTTTATTCAAAAGATATTTATCATTCATTTCAAATCAAGTTTTACAAAGGCAGTCCAAAATCTATTACATATAATGTTAAATGATAACAAGTTTTAGCCATCTTCGAGTCCATCCACTCCCATTGCCATAAGTTGCTCAATTACTGAGATAAACATGCATAAAAAACGGTTCAACACAAAGTTTGAGTGAAATTCATAGTTAAAATTAATAGTTTGAATACAAGTTATAGTGTAAATACTGGTATGCAGGGACATATCATCATGGGAACATTATTTATTGCATCAAAGCTCATGACATCAATTACATTACAGGAAATCACCGTTGTGATATTGGTAGGACGGATGTCCCCGTGGAAAAGGAACTTTGCAAGGTAACCAATTAGGATAAAATATAGGGCTTTGGCTACCCAAGCATGGTATACAAACGGGAGCCGTCACCCCCTAATAGATTTATCCAACATAATTCGCGTTCCCATATCAATGCAAGTAATTAATGGAAAATTTTTCATGATATGTAAATAATTGGCACTGCTACAAGCTACTTAGCAATAATATATCTGGGTAAGCATACATTTAGAAAACACTGCATTCAAGGTTTATATCAGGTACACAGTTTATAAAGTAATCAAAAGATTGAAATATGGGTTATGAAAATTCATTAAGCCTTGTGAAAAGTAATCACATAGTTAAAGATAAATGAGTATTAAAAAAGTTTGTAACAAGCCTGTATCACCCCTCGCAGTTTATAAAACATGCAAAAGATTGAAAAGCGAGGCTAAGAACTCTCCTGATAGGTAATTAATAAATAATTCTGAAGGAAATCTCACGACCTTATCACAACTCTTAACAGGGAAGGTTGATATAGCATAATGATAGTAAACAGCCACGTCACGCAACCTGAGTAAATATGTAGAGTCTTAGAAGAATGTACTCAGAACTTTAGTTTTTAAGAGTTTGAATTGAAGATTTAGAATTAATGTATCACTGTTCGGAACGCCATCATAATTCCAGGAAAGTCAATCTATAAACGTTTGGAGCTAGGTGCACTTAAATCGTAAACCCAACAACTCAGTTAGAACTTAATGTAATACCAAGATGAAACTCCCTTATATGAAGCCCCTAGTATTGTGATAATATATAATCGTTTTAAAGCTTTGAATAATATCTGGAAATGTTAAGCACGATAGCGAAAATTAAAGTTATGTCTTTGTACGTTTAAACATGATTTTATACTTTTTCAAATGTACATTTTACGAACCCTTATTTTTGGAAAAGTGGCAAAATATACCCTTGGGGTTTGCACTTTTACTAGTTTGGTCCTTCAAGTTTAAAAGATATACAAAGTAAACCTTATACTTTGGAAAGTGACATAATAGACCCTTATAGTTATAACTTTGATAAAATGACATTTTTAGTCCTTTTAGTTATAAGTTTCAGAAAGTTACGATATATACCCCTTGCATGATTAATAATTTACAAAACAGTCCAAAATGCCGATGCAAGCTTTATTTTTAACATTACAATAGACATTTATGAAGTTATAATAACTAAAATATAAGATTTAACGCAACAAAAGTTTAGAATAACGATTCGTATAAGCTATGAGCAAAACGAAAAACGGGTCCAATATTGAGGGTTTCACAAACGTAAACGTGCGAGTTTTAAGACAAATTTTCTTCATTTAATCAATAAAGTGTTTATTTAACATTAGTAAGCATTCTACGGATAGAATATAACAATAATTAATCATATAACTTTAGTTTTAAGAAAACATAAAATTAGGTTCGGGTGTACGGTTTTGGATCAAAAGGAAAAATGAGCATGAATTGATTATGAAAATTTAACAAGGAGTATAGTTTATGATCATATTTAACATTATAAGGGGAGTAGCAGAAGTAGAACATTCAAAACCCGGTTTGAGCGTCAAGAGCAAAAAATTGGTGGAAAATGGGTTTGTTTCGTAGTAATTCCACTCGTAAACGCCTTGTATCTTGTTCCCCGGGACTCCAACAGCTTCAAGCTTCGCTTGCTTGAATCTTACTTATATGATCCTAGATCATATGGACAGAGAATGATTTGCTCAATTGGTTAATAGAAAGAAGAAGTGGGGATGAGTTAGAATGAAGTATAAGGCTCAATTTATAGTGTTAGCACACTAGAGGCCAAGAAACAAAACTATGAATACCAGTAGGACATATGGGGGGTGATGTGGAGAGGCAAGGGATGAGTAAGGAACTAGAATGCAAGGTGGAGTAGTTCTAGACGTTTAGGGGTGTTTGGTTTGATTTATACATGGCTGTTTTTCGACAGCCAACATCAGTCTCGGTAAAATGGTGGCCATTTAACAACCGTAATTCTTCGTTGAGAGCTCAAACCACCGACATTGTTAGATATGTTGAGTCCTCTACAACGTTTAGTTTACATATTAAGGGTTACTATAGAAAAATTAGAGATGAATAACCATTTTACTACAGTGTGCAAATTTGCGTACCTTGCCATTTCGGCTGTAACTATTCATCCGCGTCGAATCGGTTGATTCCTACCGCAAAATCACAATACATAGGGCTACAAACTAGTTTTTTCACTTAATAATCCAGATCCTATTGATATTTCTCAGATCCTATGTTTTATAGACTGATCCGATTCTGAACTAGGGCCTAGTTTTAGGTTTTAGGGTTAAAACTAGATTAGGGTTTTCTGGGTTTAATTCTTGAATATTGTTGTTGAAATGATGATAGGATATGATTGTTAATGTTGTAATTTAAGTTATTACAACTTATTTGAGTGTTGGTTTGGGGTTATGATGGATAAAAACCAAGAAACGGGTCATGATTTACTATTTTCTCAGGGGTTAGGTTCTGACTTTTGAATTAGGGGTATTTGATGTAAAAATATGTATGAAAGCGTTATGATAGAAATAATAGGGTTTAACACATTTACATTGTACATTGAGTGTAGTAGCTTGCACAAGAGTGGTGGTGAAGAAACTGGAATGAAAACGGAGGTAAAACGGCTATTTTAGAGATCATGCTTAATGAATTGTACATTGTGCTTTTAAGGACTTGTACTTTGACTTGGAGGGAGTTTATATTTCAAATGAGATGTTATATTACTTGTACATATGCTTTAGTAGTTTGTGCATTCACTTTAGATGTTAATCTTTCATGAATTTAGGGTTTAGAGGCATACGGTAACGGTTTAAAGCCCGTTTTGATATAACGTTACGAATGGTACATTATAGGAATAATGTACTTTGTAATAAGGATATTAAGATATTGACTTGACATTTTATGATATTTGCTTGACATATATGAAGACAGGATTGCCATAGATAGGTTGCATGAGCTCGTCTACTTTAGTTATGTAAGTTACATGACATACTGAGATATTGACAATGCAAGTAATGTAATAAAGCGAAAAATTTCCCCGTATAATTGTGATCATAGTAAAATAGGTTGATGAAAATTCTTGGGTTGTTATATGATCATTTCCAAATTTTACAGTACCCAAGATGAAACATCGAAAACTATGGATCCCCAAGATTTACTGGGTTCTTTTTTGTTAGCAGATATAGATTTAATAATTCTAGATTTGCTAACGAGAATATTATTTTTAGATTTCCCAGGTTTCCTTGAGTAAACGAATGTTACTACAGGCTTAGGTGTATCACTTTCTAGAGCAGTTGATTTCCCAAGGGGCACTTCAGCAATTGTGGTTATCCTAGTTAAAGGGAACACATTTCCTACTATAGTGAAGGTCCGACCAGTCGGTCTCCAAGTGTATCCATTATTTGTGAACACTTTTCCTGTTGGTTTCTAAACTTTTCTCTTTTAACTTTTCTTAACAGATTTAGATTTAGTACGAGCATTCACATGTGACAATCCGTCAATTTCAGGTCATTATTTTATTCTCGAGTATTAATTATAATTTTTATTTTATATTGAGATATGAACTCACGACTAACCGGGAAGAAATTAGGGCTTACAATTGTAATTTATGCGACGTTTATAAAGAACCGACGAATCCTACGTTAAGTACCGACGTTTACATTTCCAAAATGCCGTTGAAATATTTTGTTGCATTCATTTTTATTTTTCATATTACGTGCATTTTTGGTATTTTACGTAAAAATTATTACGAGCAATGTTTATAATTATTATTTGTCTCGAACCGTATGTAATTTAAAATTTTCAGAAAAGTATCCTGACTTTCATAGAACTATTTTTATCTTGTTCGTTTTTACTTCGAGGTTTCGCCTTAACTCTCGTTTTATTTTACGTTTATACCCGTTGGCCTCGAAATTACCCACCTATCTTAAAAATTATACCCTAAATACTAAAGTTTATAAATTTTAAACAAAATTTTTTTGACACCACCACCTCATATGAGGCGTGGCACAAGAAGAAGAGAGACTAGGACACTTGTCCTAGTCCATTTGCATGTATAACTTTTATAAAACCCACTCCTTCACTCTCATTTTCTCATAACTTGAAAAGAAAAAAAAACTCACACCTCTCTTGTTCCTCTATTTGTGCCGTGAACCACCACCACCATAGCACCATTATCATACAATTTTGAAGACCAAATAATGATCACACTAGTGGATAAAATATTACTAGTTAAACCTTAACCCTTGTAATCTCATTCCTATATTTAAGAACCATCAATAAATAATCATATAAACCACATTTGGGGCTGAAGTTAATCAAGAAATCTATCAAGTTTTGGGTAAAGAAATTGGTGATCAAAAACAATAAGGGTGAAGACCAAGTTTGAAGTTGAAGTCTCGTCTATTTCTTTTGATCATTTGATCATCATCACTATCTATTTCTTGTGGTAAAATTTCATAAATTTTGTTATCATTCTATTCTTGTATTTTTCTTCATTCCAAATGTATATGTATATGTATTGAGAAATGATGATCAAGAAGTTTTATATCAAGTGAGTTCATAGCCTCACATTTTTACACTTTAATTATTTTATAAACCCGCGAGGGATATAACATGCTTGGTTTTAAAATAGAACGCAAGGGACCCGAATGTATGCTAGTAGCCTTGATTATTATAAGTTAGCTTACCTCGCTAGATAAAAGACCCGCGGAAATCATGAATTGTTAATTGCCGGGAAAAAGGCATACGCTTATACATAAAATAGTACTATTTGGAGGCTACCACCTCCGATCTGTGACGACTAGCTATCGTCTTGTGTCGGGAAAAATGACACAACGGATGCATTGTATATTGAATAAGATACACTCAAAGCGAGGGTGTATAATGGGTAATGGGCATTATATTGAATATATGGTAAGGTTCGATGTCATGAGGCTTATAATAATCCCCTGATATAACTTTGTATGGCCACATCGTTGTATCCAGATGAATATTGAAAAATGATACTTGTGTTCGGAAATTATTTTTATTGTTTATATATATAAACTCTATGGATTCACTCAACATTATTGTTGACTTTTAACATGTTTTATCTCAGGTCCTTGAAGGTAATTCGGCGATGCAGATATGAAGGCCCGCTAAATAATTATTCATTTGAAAATGTTTTGTAAAACGTTGTATGATGTTGTTAAACTTATTGGGACCGTGATGTAAACTTTATTTTATTCAAATGAATGAAATTTTCACAAAACACCTCTTTTTGAGTCATTTTATATGATTTGAGTTATTGTGATATGACGTAACACCATTGGACCCTTCCGCTGATCGAGCTAAATTGAGGGTGTTACAGTTTGGTATCAGAGCTTAAGTTATAGAGAACAAAAGATTTTCCAAAAAAAAAAAAATTTGTACAAAATAATTTTGTTTAAAAATCTTTTGACTATAACGGTGCAAGAAGAATCTCTGAATTACCGACAAGACCGGATTGAGAAGTTTTATTTTGATATATATATGAATTTATATATATGTTGTAAATTTATTAAATGTTAATTATGTAATTATTTAATACTAATACGAGATATTTATACGACGCAGATTGTCATGGAGAACCCTAACTCCCCTAACGAGCCGAACGAAGCTATTCCCGAAGTGAACCCAGTTATTCCCTAGCCGAACCACGTTGAGGATGCCCATGATCCCAACGAAATGGTTGACATTCCCGATGATGAGGAGTTAGTAGATTATAATGAGGATGACGAAGAAGAACCTGAAGAAGAACCTGAGGAAGAACCCGAAGAAGAACCGGAACCAAATAATGGGCATGGGAATCAGTTTGCCCAACATCCTAACCCACAGCCCGGTAATATGAATGGTTGGTTAGAGGTGGATGATGATATGAACGAGAATGTTAATGATGAGGATATCGAGGATGAGGATGTTGAGATTGAGGTCGATAACGATGCGGAGTTGATCTTTCCTTATGAGATGGAGGGTGACCAAACCCCGCCACCTAGAGATGAGTCTTCTGATTCTGAGCCACCTAATGCGGAGTCATCTAATTCTGTATCATTTGATTCTGAGTCAGAGGACGAGGAGGTTGATGTTGCACCCGAGGTCGATGTTGCACCCGAGGCTACTGTTGGGACTTCTACCCAAAAGCCTTATGCTATTCGTGACTTTCTGAGGGGCTTATATGAGGTAGGAGAGTCATCTTTTGCTCGTGACCCATCCTATGTTGGTGGATTGGCACTTTGGGCTTTAAGACGTGATTTGGATGCGACCCGTACACGAGCTAGACTTATGGAGACTTAGTTGGGTACATGCCAAGCTGAGATTGCTCTTCTCAAATCAAAGGATAAAATCAGGGAAAAGAAAGGGAAATACTTGATCATGATTTGGGAGATATTGAGCGTACTTTGGGTAATGTTTTAGAGAGGTTGATGGTATTGGAGAGTGGAGAGAATGCCACATTGAAGAAAAAGTTGGATGAGACTGAGACTAGGTTGACGTGGGCTCGTATGGAGCGTGATATTGCTGAGAGGAGTTTACATGAGTCCTAAGTGTGGACCAAGAGGTTTTATTTAGATATGGTTCGTATTGGGGCTGTTTCGAAGCCTCCATCTGATGAGGAGGATACCGAGCGTCCGAGAAAGAAATCGAAGAAATCTTCTTCTGATGGGACCGAGGGACCTTCCGAGCCATGTGGACCACCTAGTGACTCTTAGTAGATTAGTTTATCATTTCTAGTATCTTTTGTAAATCACTAACTAAACTGCGATGTCAGTTAGTAGGACTAGTCTTTTGGAGTTGTATAGCATTAGATGGTGACATGTAATGTATAACAATGCAACTTGTAACTTGTTGGTGATTAATGAAATGACTATCTTTTGGTTCTAATTCTTTGTTGTGTTGTTGTTACCTTTCTTTTATTGTTTCTTCTAAATTGTTCCTTTTGCTTAATACAATCATTAAATGAATACTCATTATGATTTGATTTGTGTTGTAACAGGATCATGCCACCAAAAGCTATGTCTGAGGCTCGTATGCGTGAGATTATTAGAGATCAAGTTACCACATCCATGAATGAATTTATAGCAAATATGAACCGTGGAGCCGGTGGTGCTGGAGCCAGTGGTGATGGAGCCGGTGGTGCTGGAGCCGGTGGTGATGGAGCTGGTGGTGCTGGAGCCGGTGGTGCTGGAGCCGGTAGTGATGGAGCCGATGGTGCTGGAGCCGGTGGTGCTGGAGTCGGTGGTGCTGGAGCCGGTGGCGCTGGAGCCGATGGTGCTGGAATTAGTGGTGCCGGACCAGTAGAGGCCGAAGTTACCAGGTGTACTTACATGACATTCATGAAGTGTAACCCAAACCCTTTTAAAGGCACTGAAGGTGCCGTGGGATTATGTCAGTGGTTTGAGAAATTGGAATCTATGTTTCGAATAAGTGACTGTAGGGAAAAGGATAAGGTGAAATTTGCAACCGCCACTCTCCAAGGTTGTGCGTTGACCTGGTGGAATGGAAGAACTGCTTCCATGGGTATTGATGCGGCTAATGGCACTCCGTGGGCTGAAGTAAGAAAGTAGATGACCGAGGAGTTTTGTCCTCGAAGTGTGTTGCAAAGACTGGAGCAAGAATTGTACAACTTGAAATTAAAAGGTACTGATATTGGTGGGTATACAAACCGATTCCATGAACTGTCCCTGTTGTGTCCTAGAATGGTAGAGCCTGAACAGGTGAAGGTGGAGCAATACATTTGTGGATTATCAAAGAACATACGTGGTGATGTGACCTCGTCGCAACTAGCTACTATTGATCATGCTGTCCGTATGACTTATCAGCTTATAGGACAAATAATCCAAGATAAATCTGATAAGGTTCATGAGGGTGAAAAGAGAAAAGGTGAAGGAGATCGTGGTGGTCGTAGTGACAACTAACGCGACTACAACCGCCGACAAAACCAAAGAAGGGCTAATGCTGGAGCCATGACCAATGCTGTACTAAATGACAACAAGGTTTGTCCGAAATGCAAGAACAAGAAGCATAATGGGGATTGTTAGAAGTACGGTAAGTGTGGTAAGTTAAGGCACAAGACTACTGCTTGTAGGTGCCTCGACAAGAAAGATGTGACTTGTTTCAATTGCAACGAAAAGGGTCACCTAAAGAGAGATTGCCCTACATTGAAAAAGAATGGTCAAGGTGGAAATAATCGTGGAGCTGTTTACAAGTTAGGAGCTGTGGATGCTCAGCAAGATCCGAAAGTCGTTACTGGTACGTTCTTACTTAACAACCGATATGCTACTGCTTTATTTGATTCGGGTGCCGATAAAAGTTTTGTATCTACAAATTTTAGTACCCTTATTGATATTAAACCGGTTGAGTTAGATACTAGCTATGAAGTCGAATTGGCCGACGGAAAAGTAGTAAGTACCAATAATGTATTAATAGGGTGTACACTTAACCTTTTAAACCATTCTTTTCCAATCGACTTAATGGTAATAGAACTGGGAAGTTTTGATATCATTATTGGGATGGATTGGTTATCAAGATATGATGCTGCTATTTTGTGTGGAGAGAAAAAGGTTAGGATTCCCCTGAAAGGTAAAACGTTGGTCATCGAAGGCGATAGAAATAATTCTCGATTGAAGATCGTTTCTTGCATTAAGGCTCAAAAGTATATCGAGAAGGGTTGTGAGCTATTCTTAGCTCAAGTAACTGAACAAGAATCGAAGAAGAAGCGATTAGAAGATGTTCCGGTTATTCGAGATTTACTCGAGGTATTTCCTGATGAATTACCTCGACTTCCGCCGCCCAGGCAAGTTGAATTCCGTATTGATCTTATTCCTGGTGTTGCACTTGTGGCGCGTGCGCCATATCGTTTAGCACCATCCAAAATGAAGGAGTTGTCCAAGCAACTGCAAGAGTTGTTGGAAAAAGATTTTATTCGACCGAGCTCATCACCGTGGGGAGCTCCAGTCTTGTTCGTGAAGAAGAAAGATGGATTGTTCCAAATGTGCATCGATTACCAAGAACTAAACAAGTTAACAATCAAGAATCGATATCCATTATCGAGGATTGATGACTCGTGAAACGACAAAGATGATTGTTCAAATCAAGAACCGATTATTAGTTGCTCGTAGTAGATAGAAAAGTTATGCGGATGTGAGACGTAAACCTTTGGAGTTCGAAGTGGGTGACAAAGTTATGCTGAAAGTATCACCGTGGAAAGGTGTTGTTCGATTTGGAAAACGTAGGAAATTAAGTCCCCGTTATATTGGACCATTCAAGATTTTATCAAGAATAGGTCCGGTGGCATATAAACTGGAATTACCCTGAGAGCTTCAAGGAATACATAATACATTCCATGTTTCGAACTTAAAGAAGTGTCTATCAGATAAAGACCTTATCATTCCATTCGACGATGTAAGGATCGACGGAAAGTTGCATTTCATTGAAGAACCCATTGAAATCATGGATAGAGAAGTGAAACAACTTAAGCAGAGTCGGATTCCTATAGTTAAAGTTCGATGGAACTAGAGTCGTGGACCGGAATATACTTAGGAATGGGAGGACCAGATGTGGAAGAAATACCCTCATCTCTTCGATTTTAACAAGAAACGAGCAACAAGATGAATTGATCTTCGAGGACGAAGATCCTTATTAGGAGGAAATGCTGTGACAATCTGTCAATTTTAGGTCATTATTTTATTCTCGTATATTAATCATAATTTTCATTTTTATGTTGAGATATGAACTCACGACTAACTGAGAAGAAATAGGGCTTACACTTGTAATTTAAGTAACGTTTATGAAGAACCGACGAATCCTACGTTAAGCATTGACGTTTATATTATCAAAATGCCATAGAAATATTTTTATTACATTCGTTTTTATTTTTCGTGTCTCATACTATTTTTACGTTTTACGAAAAACGACTACAAATCGTACCTTTTTAAATATCGGAACTTTGAAAATACCCGTAATTACAAAATGTGGGATAAGTTTTAACAAAACTCATCCCACATATACATAGTGGGGAGGACGGAAAGCCAAGAGGACACATGTCCTCTTGGTGGTCAAGATATTGCAACTTACACACACTTGGCAAGATAACTTGAAACCCTTATAAGCCATTTTTACTAGCAAAAACACATACATGCAAATTGATATCAAAAATCTCACATACACTCTTTCTTTCCCTCTCCTTGTGCCGTGAACCACCACCACCATAGCACCATTATCATACAATTTTGAAGACCAAACAATGAGCACACTAGTGGATATGACTACCTAGTGTGTTTCCTATATTTTTGAAGCAACAAAAGAAGTTTTTCAAGAAGGTTTTTATATCATTTGAGGCTGAAGTTATAAGAAGGTTTATACAAGATATTTGAGTAAGGAAAATGGTGAACAAAAGTATTTTGGGTGGAGTTTAAGCTTGGTGGCCGAATATGAAAGCAGACATTGTGACATATGTTAGTAAGTGATTAACATGTGCTAAAGTCAAGGCTGAACACCAAAAGTCGTCAGGATTATTTCAGCAGCCAAAAATCCCTATTTGGAAATGGGAGAGAATTATAGTGGATTTCATTACAAAGCTTCCAAGAACACCATCTGGATATGATTCAATTTGGGTCATTGTTGACCTATTGACTAAATTTGCTCACTTTATTCTGATGAATAAGAAGTATAAGATGGAGAAGCTTACTCGATTGTATTTGAAGGAGATTGTTTGTAGGCGCAGGGTGCCTGTGTCGATTATTTTGGATCGAGACCCTTGTTTCGCATCAAGGTATTGGAGATCTCTTCAAAAGTCATTAAGGACGAATTTGGATATGAGCACTGCTTACCATCCTGAAACTGATGGTCAGTGTGAAAGAATGATACAAACATTGGAAGACATGTTGTGTGCTTGCGTGATTGACTTTGGTAGTGGCAAGGATAAGCAATTTACCTTTGGACTGAATTCTCATAGCACATAATAGTTATCACGCTAGTATTAAAGCCGCACCTTTCGAAGCTACGAAAGGAAATGTAGATCGCCTGTATGTTAGAGTGAGGTTGGAGATGCCCAACTCACGGGGCCAGAAATGATTCGCGAAATGGCAGAGATGATTGTGTAAATCAAAAATCGATTATTAGCTGCTCGTAGTAGACAGAAAAGTGATGCAGATGTGAGACGTAAATCTTTGGAGTTCGAAGTGGGTGACAAAGTTATGCTGAAAGTATCACCGTGGAAAGGTGTTGTTCGATTTGGAAAACATGGGAAATTAAGTCCCCGTTATATTGGACCATTCAAGATTCTATCAAGAGTGGGTCCGGTGGCATATAAACTGGAATTACCCCAAGAGCTTCAAGGAATACACAATACATTCTATGTTTCGAACTTGAAGAAGTGTTTATCAGATGACGATCTTATTATTCCTCTTGACGAAATAAAGGATCGACGGAGAAGATGCATTCATCGAAGAAGCCCATCCCTATCGAAATCATGGATAGGGAAGTAAAGCAACTTAAGCAAAGTCGGATCCCCATAGTCAAAGTTTGATGGAATTCGAGTCGTGTACCGGAATATACTTGGGAAAGGGAGGATCAAATGTGGAAGAAATACCCTCACCTCTTTGATTTTAACAAGAAAGCGAGCGACAAAATGAATTGATCTTAGGTGATCTAAGATCCTTCTTAGGGGAAATGCTGTGACAATCTGTTCAATTTCAGCTATATTTATTCCAAGAATTAATTTATCATTTTTCATTTTTTATGTGAATATGAACTCACGACTAAAAACCGGGAGAATTAGGCTTACATTTGTAATTTGGACCGTGACGTTTTAACAAAGAAACCGCGAATTCCTACGGTAACATCGATGCTTATATTTTCAAAATTCCATAGAAATAAATTTATTACATTTGTTTTTATTTTTCGTGTTACGCGCATTTTTCGTATTTTCGTAAAACCTTTACGTAGCGTACCTTTTTAAATATAGGACTTTGATAATACCCATATTTACCAATTATGTGGACAAGTTTAAAAACTCATCCCACTAATATCACACCCCATTGGGGCGGATCAACCAAGGGATGTGGTGTCCCCTTGGTGTTGATTCTTGCCATACCATTATACACTTGGCATCTTTAGCCTAAACATACATAAGCTCACTTTGACCATCAAACACACACACACACACACACAACTCATATTTTACACTCAAAGGCTGAATATTTCTCTCCATCATCACCCTTAGACGCCACATATCTCACCAAAACACCCATTCCATAAATTTTGAAGATCAAACAAAGAAGAACACTAGTGAATATGACTACCTAGTGTAACCCTTATATTTTTGAGGCAATAAAAGAGGTTTTTAAGAAGGTTTTACACAAGTTTGGGGCTGAAGTTATAAGAGGGTTTTTATAAGAGTTTTGGGTAAATAAAATGATGATCAAGAGTATTTGGGGTGAAGATTAAGCTTGGAGTTGAAGCCCTTATCAAGCCTTGTTCTTATTTTTGATCATTTGATCATTTTCTACTCTTTCCTTGTGGTAAAATTTATTGAGTCTTATTTAAGTTTTATTTTGATTTCCAAATGTATATGTATATGTATGATGTACGATGATCAAGGAATAAAAG
The DNA here is from genome assembly GCA_026074375.1 of Tanacetum coccineum. Lineage (NCBI taxonomy): Eukaryota > Viridiplantae > Streptophyta > Magnoliopsida > Asterales > Asteraceae > Tanacetum > Tanacetum coccineum. Next base: position 26,472 of record BQNB010047383.1, on the reverse strand, counting down.
TGTTAATGCATGCATAGATCTAGGTTAGATCTAACAAGAATGACCATTAAAACTAAGCGAAAATATAAAAAATTATATGCTGTAATGAACAGTAAATTCCATAATTCTAAGAAGGTTTGAGGTTTAATTTAATAGCATGAGGTCATAGATAATTTTCTTATGAATATTTAGTAATTTGGATCACTTCTAGAGGATAAATAATGAATGAGTTATGATCAAAACACTAAAACTAGTCATTTCTGGACATGCAGTAAAGATTATGTAAAAACTCACATTTACGAACTGAACCATTTAAAAAGTAAAACTATGAGTTGTAGCTAAATTCATGTAGATTTTGAATCAATTGGATGGTCAACCATCTCTTTACGGTTTGTAAATGGCGTTAAAAATGGTAAAAGTGAAATTTCGGTCCGAAATTATAACATGATCTTTATGTATTAAAGTGTACATATGTATAAGTATAATCAAAATATGTACTAAAAAAATGAGTTTGAAATCTGTAATATGAAAACTTAAGTATGGAACCAATCATTTAAATATAAAATTATAAACTATTAAACGTTTTATAAATAACGACTATCTCGTAGACACAAAAGTAATACATATTTCTAAAAACCGAATCTCTATATTATGTAAAATGGTTTTAATGACTAAAAAACTGAGGAGGTAGGACCTACTTCTTGAGAGTTTTAAAAGGCCAATAAACTGATAATAAAAGTATCCCGACCCCAGAGAATACCGAAAACTTATAATAAAAATTGTATACTAGCTCAAATAGACCCGTAGGCCTTATTGGACCACTAGGCCCAATGAAACAAAATGGACTATAATGGACTTAGCATTAGGCCCAACCCACTTGGACACTATAAATGGGCTAAGACCTGGTCTTAAAGAAGATAAAATGCATAATAAGAGCATAATGGACTGGTTAAGTGGGGCATTTGGGCCTAATGTAGTCAAATAACTAGTTTATAATTGATAATAGTGGCAAGTTAAAAAAATGTAAAACTTTAAGTATAAATACTTACTTGATCATCATGTCAACTACATGTATATATACATATTATCCTTATTTATGAAATTTTGTTAATTATTACCGACTTGAAACCTAAGACCCGTTACTAATTGTATAGGTCTTGGTTGATCGACTCGCCTACTCCCAAAGTTCTTATTCATCGCTATTCTCTTCCGACATCACTAGTGAGTTCATAGCCTCGCAAAGAACCATTTTAATTGTTTTATAAACCCGCGAGGGGAATAACATGCTTGTTTTTAAAAATAGAACACAAGTGTTAGCCCTTAATAAATTAAGTCAAACAGAATGTTTATCGGTCTTAAGAAAGTCAAAACTATGTCATGTATTGTAATAGCAAGTCGGCGTTCAACGGGCTTTGGATTATAATCTAATATTGTACCATGTTTTCGGGCTCCAAGCCAAGTTAAACCACGCCGGCCCATTTAGAAAGCCAAGAGACGATGACTATTTAAATATCCCATTCACCACACTTGGTGAAGGTGTTTGGTTACCATTTCACTTCACTTTGTAATCCTCTCCAAACACTGTAATCTAATATTCTTTCTGTATCTGTCTCTCGTCTAACTTTCTCTCTCTAAGGATTCTATTCATATTTTCCCTAGCATTTTTGGTAAAAACATAGTTTGATAATGGATTAAAAACATGGGATAACATGTGGTAATCAAGCTAAAGGGGTGTTTTAGTGATTGAATTTCGTGGGTTTTTTTGTTGTTTTGTTTCTTGGGTTCGAAATAAAGAAAAAAAGCAAGAAAAAAATCATCTTTGATCTTTGTTTCGTGGTTAAATGTGTTAAAGACTTGTACTTTTGGGCTTAGATCACTTCCTTGCATCATTACTAAGTGGTTTTAAAATCATTTCGTAGCTTACAAGAAGATTTGAAGATTTTATTCTTGGCTTGCTCTGCCTAACTGAAGGATTTCGACGATGCGTTTTTGACAAAAGTTCAATGCGTTTTGACAAAAGTCGTTGCGTTTTGACAAAAATCGTTGCGTTTTGACAAAAGTCATTGCGTTTTGACAAAAGTCGTTGCGTTTTTGACCAAAAGTTCGTTGCGTTGTTTGAAAAAGTCATTGCTTTGACAAATAGTCGTTGCGTTTGGACAAAGTCATTGCGTTAAGAACAAAGTCATTGCGTATTTATTAGATTTTCCATTGCGTTTTGACAAAATCATAGCGTTTGACTCAACGGTTGCGTTTTGAAGATCATCATTGCGTTTTGACTAGACGTTACACTGCCCAATTAATTTATTGAATTGCGTTTTTGATAAAGATTGTTGCGTTTTGGAACAAATTTCACTGCGTTTTGGTCTAAAATCTTTAATGTGAAGAAAAGGGTTTCAGTAAAACTGCCATAACTTTTGATCCGTAAGTCCGTTTCAGGCCCGTGACCTCTCAAATCGAAGAGAAAAACGAGACGGATTACGCTGTAACCACCCTTTAGCTGGTTAAGGATTTTTCGAGGCCCAAAACCCTTGTTTTCTATGAGTTATTGACGTTTTTCATTTTTTTTGGAATTTGTGTTGGACTTTAATTCGGACAAAAAGGACAATTACTCAACACAACAAACACAACCAATCAAACCAACAACCAACTTAATCATACTTGAAATGTCAATTAATTATTCATTCACGGTTTCTTCTTGATTTTGTAAAATCCCGCGAAAGATACGATTCTTTTCTCGGTTTTAATCAAAGATTTGTAAAATCCCGTGAACGTTAATTCATTTAAAACCACAATCAATCACTTCATAACACTTAAGATCCGATATCCATTTACCACAACTTCATCAAAATGTCAAATTCAAATACCAATTTGCAAACTCAAACATCAAGTGTTCTTCAGAATGTCACAGTTTCTTCGTGTTCAAATTCTAACATTCAAGAGAAGACACAACTTTCAAGAAGTAGATGCATGCACAGTCTTAAAGAAATCAAGTCTCTATTTAAGTTTCTCTCAGAAACTTTACAAGATTATGGCACGATGCCTATCTTCAAGAGAACGTTCTCTCAAGACTTGGATTTACTAGAACAACATCTTACTAAAGATATACTTTCTAGGACTGATTGCACAACTACTTTGACTGATCTCAGAACAACGTTTGAAAATGCTTTCAATTCAGAATTAAAAGCGCGTATGCAGAATTATACAAGATATGATGCTCAATCATTTTACGATGCAATGATCTTTAACATGGATTCCCTCGGGAAATACATGCTTGAGTTAATTCTTCATCAACAACGAACTCCACAATTGTTGAAACAAAAGAAGTTGATGCAAACACACACAAGAAGATCATTCAAATCCAATTCCAGAATTGAATGTTGATTCATTGAAATTGTTTTGTTGTCCATAACAAAACACTTGTTTCTGAGAAAAAGACACAGTAAATTTCAGAGACCTTGCAATCCACAAATTAGTAAAGGAATGCAGCTTGAAATTCTGAACAAAAGATGTGCATGCAATCAAAACAAGTGTCCAAAAGCAAAATCAAAGATGCAGCATATTTTCATCTCTTCATTCAACCGTTCAAGTTCTTTCAAAAGCTGACTTAAAAGGGCACTCACGTCGAACATGGGATTCCAGATAGGAATTCATTCAATCTTTGGTCAGATGTTAGATACCTTCACAAGAACAATGCTACTCAACGTAGAATCAACTACAAAAGCAACTTGACAAAGAGAATTTCAAGAAGATGATCCGAGACAAACAAAATAAAGCCTTTTTTTGGGTGGTAAATAACCAATTCCAGAATTCATACGATTCAAAGTTTACAATTGGGATTATGACAAGTCAAAATGACAGACCGTACATTTTGAAATACACATGGACTCGAGGTTCAACACTTCAGAGATACACTACTCCAACACCTGGGTAATGTTAAGAAGTCCGTTGCAGAAAGAACACGTCATCAAAGACATTATGATACAAGGGTGAATAAAAGACAGATGGCAAGAAACGCAAGAGAGTAATTGATACGGGAAGAGCATTGGAACTGATTTGGTTGACACAGAAAGCATTAGGAACATACTCAACAGTGCAAGATGATAACAGCAGTCATGAGAAGAATCCAGATGCTGATGATGCCAGATATCAGACCCCCCCATTTAGACAAAGAGCCAATAGGCCTTAGGATACAATTGACTGCTGAATGCAATATCTTTGCTATAGGACAACAGCATACTGAGCAACCTGAAATCATTGTTGAATGTAGGGTTGACCAGTATCCTGAAACATTTCCAAGTTAAAGTCCTATGCTTGATTCATCACCTGATAACCAGACAACTGAATACTCAAAACAATCACTCGAGTCTCTGAAAATATTTTGCTCAAAGAGACAGTTGCCCAATTTCAAAAAGATTTTTCAAGAATGGAAGCATATTGCATTGCTCTCGAACTTAAATATCAAAATCAATCTTTAAAATCAGGACAACATGGTCAAATTTTGAATAAAACAAGTAATAAAGCCAAGATTGAAAAGGAAATTGATGTACTTGAAACAATGAACATCGAATTAGAACATAGTGTGGCTACATTACAAAGAAAATTAGAACTTTGAAACATCATTAAAAAAGATTTGGTATGATTCTATTAAAACCACAGAACGAGATCTAAGACTATAGAACAGACAACTTCTTTGCTTGCTAATAATGCTGATTTAAAAGCTCAGATTCAGGAAAAGGTTTTTGCAATTGCTGCTTTAAAAAATGACTTAAGGAAGTTAAAAGGAAATAGTGTAGATACTAAGTTTGATAAAACATTAGTCTTAGGGAAACCGGTTTTACCATCACTAAGAAACCAGTCAGTTGTTAGACAACCGAATGCATTTAAATCTGAAAGGGCTCAAATGTCAAAACAACGGTTTGCCTCCCAAGTTGATGTGAATAAGAATTTGTCAAAGCCAGTCACTCAACATTATTTTCCTAAGAAAACTGAATCCGCCTTTGCAAAACTTGATCACATGATTGCATCTAGCTCATCTAGGAATAGTTCTAAGAACATGCCAAGATTTAGTTCAAATGACATGGTTCATAATCACTATCTAGATGTAGCTAAGAAAAAGACACAAGAACGAGATAGGAACTCAAAAAGTAGCGTGATGCCTACTGCTAGATTTCAAAGCACTGCTGATGATAGCAAACCAAAACCTAGGAACAACAATCAAACACCTAGGAGTTTGCCTGTATCTAAGAGTAGTTATGTTACGATAATGGCTGTGCCCAAAGCAGATCACTCTAAGAGTTCTAGTTCTTTCTCAGATTCCAAACGATTTGTTTGTTCTACATGTCATAAGTGTGTCTTTAGTGAAAATCATGATGCTTGTATCACAAAACTCCTGAAGGAAGTAAACTCACGTGCTAAGATTCAATCCTATAAGACCAGAAACAGTAAAAAACCCGTAGATCAAAAGAGTCATACTCAGAAACCTGGTAGGCAGATCTTCACAGGACATATGTTTTCTTCTAATAAGACTTCCGCTGTGTACGAGAAAACATCTCCTAGATATGATCTTAGGTGGAAACCCACAGGTAGAATTTTCAAATCTGTTGGTCTTAGGTGGATTCCTACAGGAAAGTTATTCGACTCTTGCACAAGCAAGGTTAACAGTGAACCCCCACATGGTTCAAATGTAGATATCCCTCATATTCATGAATGCAAACAAACTCTGGATGTAAGTGCAGGTACATCAATCAATGTTCAGAAGGAACAAAGTCTTGATTTAAGTGCAGGTACCTTATGTAATGTCAACAAGGAAAATCTCAGAGTATGGTTGCTGAAAAGGCTGATATCTCAGAAACCATTGTCAAAGTGGATTCACAGATGATGATACAGAAAAATGACGTTTGATTACAACAGATCAAGCCTCGAACCTCAATGTCAAATGACGTTTGAACAAAACGGTTCAAGCCTCGCACCACAGTGTCAACAGAAGTTCATCAAGCAGCTGAGACAGTAACAACGTCAAATGAGCTGGATGTGCTATTCGGTCCTTTGTTCGACGAATATTTCAATGGAGAAAATCAAGTTGTTTTAAAGTCTTCCGCTGTCACTACTACTGATGCATCAAATAAACGTCAACAACAACCTGATTCAACTTCATCCACTTCAACTCTAGCTACAACTGTCACTGCTGATGGAAACTTCGACTTGTAAATATTTTTTTTCTCTTTATTTTGATTTATAAATATTTAAAAAAAAGAAATTACAAAAATATAAAACAAACAAAAAGAAATACAAAAATATAAAATCTAGAAAAACAAAATATAAAATCAAAGAATTTCAAAAATACCAAAAAGAATCTTCTCAACATGTCTCTTGGATAATCGATAACATTTACGTACTAGAAATTTGATTAACATCGACACGGGCGTGAAAATGGAAGTTTCGAGCAATGAGTTTTACAAATGCTTCAAAACATTTCATTTTCTAAATTTTCTTAATGACTAGATACACTTTCTGAGCGTAACTTGGTCCCAAAGGTAATATGAAGTGTACGCTTCAGTGCCTTACCTTTAAATATAGAAAGAGAAGGTCTCTATCATGTGTTTTTTAAAATGTTGAACACAATAATCAAAAAGAACCTTTCAATTGTCAAAATTGTATACAATATAATATGTGGTAGTTTTCCAAAAATAAAAGTGTAATTGTTAAATTGTGTGACAACAACACCTCCCCTACCTCGAATAATGTTTCAAAGAAATTGTAGTACGTTTAAGAATGTCATTTTATGTGAATCAACAATTTCTAAAGGGGGTGCTTTTTAAAACAAAGCCTTTTAATGTGTTGGGTAACCATCTCATAAAATGTCAATTTTATGTATCAAACACATTTTTGAGACATAAAATGGTGAAACTTAATGTCAAATAATAAAAGCAATTTATTCACTAAGGCATCTCAACCCGTCTTCAACATTTTGTGGTGTCCATATCAATTTTTCATTCCAATGCAAGTCTTAATAATATTGGTATCCCGCATATTACGGTTGAAGGTGACAATCTGAAAAATAAATTCATGCAATATCGTGTATAATGTTTCACCCCATGGAAACTTTCATGTCAAATTTTAAAATCCAATTGGTATTTCAAATAATGTATTTCAAATAATATATGTTTTATATTTTAAAAAGTAAGGGGAGAAAATGTTATAAAATAAGTTATAGACGAATGTGATCTTTTAAGACCTCTAATGTACAACTCTTTTCTTCATGTGGAAAACAATTTGAATTGGAGCACATGTTAGGGGGTATTTGAAAATAACTTGTCAGAGAAATGTTTTATGTTCGATCTCTACACCTAAACAAACCCTAATAATATTCATGAGATGTCTAAAGTCATAAGTGGTTAGGTTTAGGAAAAGTCTTATTACGATCCAACCAGAACCGGAGGGATCTACCCAAGGAACACACCAAGTTAGAAATATCAGTCCATAGGTAAAGAATGGAAATGAAATGTGTATAAGGAATAATGCCGACTAAGATTGGCAAATCACGGGAACAAATCACAACAAGTATGAGTAATGACGCTAGGTAACATGAAGGGGTTGAAAACGACCAAGATATGTATGAGGATAAAGTGAAAGAAAGAAGCCCTCCAAACAACTTAGTAAAACGGTCTCTACATAACTACCAATAATCATAATGATATTGTTGATATTTAAGAAAGTCGTCAAGGACCCAGTGAACAATGATGCCAAACCCTTCCTAGCCATTCGGAGATCTTCATCACAAAGAAACTTGTCCTCATTTTGTCACGTAGATAACACACGAAATCTAATTACATCTCACTCCGAGATTGTTAATATAGAAAATAGGTTCAGTCAGCTCCACCTCCGATTAACTAAAACCAAAAGTGCACAATCGAGACTAGAGCCCAAAAGAGATCAAATTATTAAATCTCATTAGGACACAATGATCAAAAAAAACACATGTTGAACACCATATAAAGTACACAAAGTTGATAACAAAGATCCCTAACGCATTATCCTTTATATCTTGCCAGAACATCCGAGTGACACTAAGTATTCACAGTGAAGATGGAAATCCTTGCTGGAGCCAAAATTAAACAATCTATTGTAGTAACTTGCAAGATCTATAAGAATCGAGCTTAGATAACTGTGATTATCCAATTTTGGTCCAGTAACAATGCAATTAGAAGACTAAATCAGAAAGATATTAACTATCTGATTCACTCTTACCATGTTGCTGCTTTGAGACTTCCGTTAATGAGAAACTTGCAAGCATGTGAATCTGATACATATGCGTCAGAAGACCTAACACTTTTAGGCTGGAACCCGTCAAGGAGATTACCTTTGAATCTACTTGATCACAGTATAGTATTTTAAACTATAAAACGGGAAACCCAAAGGTTAATGCAACCGAAGTCACGATGATGACAAATGCCATATGCATCTTTTATTGCTAACGGTCCTTATTTAAGGTTTTGACGACGTGTTGCTGCCCTACATTCTACTAGCAAGTCAGGATTCATAAACCCATGCTCATACTTATGCATTCAAAGTCAAATCGTCAACAAAACAAGATCGTTTTTTGATTCTAAACTTCCCCCACCATCAAAGAGCCCTTAAAGGTCAAAAAAAGAAAAGTCCCTATTTGGGAAGATTGAATAACTAATAATCACAAATTTTCAAACAAGAATGTACCAATATATCAATGTTTTTTCAAGAGCACAAGATGATCAAGAAAGTCAAATCAAGATAATTAAAGTCAAGGAGATGATGCAAGATAACGATCTCAAGAACTCAAAGTCAAAAGATAAAGGCTTAAAATCAAGATCACAAAGCATGAATAACAAAGCATTACAACAAGACAAGACCAAAACAAGGCAAAGCAATAAACAGTCAAAATTCATCATATCTTCATGCCAGGGGAGACAATGATCAAAACAAACAAACTCCTACAAAGAATATCATTGGTGGTACGGAGGGAAGTTTGAAGAAAGATACCTCAACATTGGGGGAATTGTTAGCCTTAATTATTATTAGTCAAACAAGAATGTTATCGATCTTATAAAAGTCAAACTAGGACCTTGTAATTGAAAGAGCTAGACGGGATTAAAAAACTGGGCTTGGATTGTAATAATAATATAGTCATGTTTTCGGCTCAAACCTAACTTAGCCAAGCTTGGCCCAAGTTACAAAGCCCATTCGCCTACTAGAAGGATTGGGTATAAAAGAAACCCTCTCCTCACATGGAGAGGGTGTTGGTTGCATTTCTCACATTTTGTAATCCACCACTCTCTCTCTTAATCTAACTTTCCTAGTTTCTTTCTCTTTTCTCTCAGTACTTTTTCTTATTTCCTTATTGCCGGCTCAAATCGATCTATTGAGGGCTTATTCGAGTTTTTGCTTATTAGTTGTCTGAAAAGGATTATAAAACTAACAATTATTTATAAGTGAACTGAATGTCTTATCTCGTTGTAGATATATCTTCTATATTTATTGGTACTTCCTTACTAAAACCTAGATAAGGCAATTCCAGTCACAATTACCCACAACAACCTCATAAAGTACTCATGGTTGATTATAATGCTATCTTAGGAACAATAATGGGTGATCTTAATCTAAAACCTAGCTCATCCGAGACTTAACTAACTTACTAACTTAAATGGCTCTTATATAATTAAGTAGTCCACTGTCCTAGAAATCTTTACCCAAGGGAATCAATACGTTATTTGTTGATCCTAGGTTACCTGCTAGTCCAACTTGTTCACTAAACCAAAGGCAAAGACAGGTCAATATTTGTGATCCTATTACTCTAGATATATAAATTGCAGATATGGAGAGCTATCTCGGCATCTAGCTAACGCTCTATTTGTATTCCTAGATCCAGTTGAATGATAGGTCGCATACTTAAGCATGTAAACGAGTATAAATTGATAAACATAAAACAACACACAACGAATAAGATGCAATCGAAATAAACATAAACCAAACATTAAATTATCATAAACACAAATTGTGTCCTAATACTTTATAGCCATTGTAACAATATACAAATTCATAGACGAACGTTAGTAAAACTAAACAATAAGAATGATACCAAAAACCGAACGCGTATTAGAGTATAGAAATTACAAGGGTTTCCTATGGATTGAATTGCGTTGCAAGACCTTCGTGGCTTCTCGTTTCTTCTAAAAATCAAACATGGTGTTTAATGCCTTCTTCTCAATCCTTGGTATATTTTTTGCACCTCTAGGGTTTGATATTTATTGTCTCTGAAATTTAGTCGATATGCCATATTGAAGAAGTTCGATACGGAGTATTGAGGTTTCTTGGCGTGGGCTCTACGATTATTATACTCTAGAATATTCCATGACTTGCAATCCAATACGACGTATTAACTTCTTCTGGATATGGCATATTAATCTTCTTCATGGATGTTGAGTGAAGTTTAAGGCACAGATACGCCGTATCTTCCTTGATGGATACGGCGTATTAGTTGTCAGAATAGTGTCTTCATGATTTCTTCGTTTAAGCTCCAAAATGCGTGCCCTTTTGGTTATATTTCACTCTTTGCTCAACAATAACTGCAAGTAACAAATATAAACAATTAATTACCATTTCATGCATAATAATGTAAAATGAGCAATATAGCTGGGATAAATGATGCTATAAAATAGACGTTATTTGATGTCATCAAATATCTCCCCACTTGAATCCTAGTTGACCTTAAGTAGACTTTAGAAATCTTATGAAAATGTATCCCAAACCAAGGTTTAAGATTTTTCCTTTAAGCAATTTTTTTGTTTAATTACTAGCACACAACCAAACACCTCACTAATCTATGTGGTAACATTTACTTAATTTGCTCAATTGCTCGGTCGTGATGAGCATTCTATCATAAGCTTGGCAAGGATACACATCTCCACCACTAAAGCTAAGGAGTAACAAGTATAAAAAGGTAAATTGGGTTAAGGTTTAAGGGTTTGATCATTCTTTTCAATCTCCATCGATACTAATATACCAGAAAAGGCGACATAATGACAAATGGACACCCAAATCCATGACCGCGACACTTCTCATTACTCAGTCCTTAACTTGAATAAGCTAAAGAATAGGATCAAGTAATCTTCACTAATATTAGTAAAGCAACAAGGCCGACAAAATCACATATACACATCCAAATCTATGGAATAGACATACATGATTGCTCAGATCCCCGTTCGAGTAATACCAAAGGTTAGGATGAAGAATGATATATAGTAGGGGTACAAACCTTTCCCAAATTAGTACAACCAACAAGATGACAAATCATACATACACAGTCAAATACATGAATGAGACACATGTGATTGCTCAGTCCCTCATTCGAGCAAAACCAAAGGTTGGGGATTAGTCATGGGAAAAGTGGTCTAAAATAAAACAAAACAAATAGATTAAGTCCAAACAGATAATGAACATTTTGCCAAGCTACTTTCTCGACCATGTCCTAAAAAGACATAAATTAGACAACTCATGCTTTTTATGAAAACAACCTTAGTTGGTGTTCCCGTAACATCCAACTCCCAATCATCTATAATATACATACTATACAATAATAGTGGCGATATGTACCACTTGATACATGAAAATACATAGTTGGTTTATAATGCGACCAACTAAAAATAAATTATACAACAAAAACTTTACATCTGTTATAAAACACGAAAAAAAGTACCAACGAATATTGATCATCTAAATAATTGAATCCGTTAAGCTTAGATGAACCGATTATCTCACAAACCTCACCTTTTTTCTCTCTTTTTTTGTAGTTTTTTGTTTTTTCGATTTTTTAAACCAATAAACTGAATAAAGGTGTATTTTTCATCACTTCACGAACATAATAATTATGAATAATTAATTCAATCATACAGTGAAAGTTTAGTAACTACAACGAAAGGCACTAAGATGAAACTACTTTCAAACATTCCCAAATTTGCATGTGCATTTCGACTAACCATAGAATAGAAAAAATGTATTGCGATAGGAAAATACCTCTTTAAACATAAGCAACTACACCGATTAAGGAACTACTTCTACTACATAAAGGTAGGCAAAGGTGTAAATGTGTAACGAAACATAATGGTGTAACAAAAGAAAGGAATGGCTCAACAAGTTTTTCTAGTGGTATCTTAGTCTAAAAATAAGAGTAAATAAAGGGTTTATATGGGGGTTAACTAACCAGTGCGGTTAATTAATATCATAATATGTATATACTTTTTGGTGTAATCCTAGAAATTTACCAATTTAGAAAGGTTACTCCCATTTTATTAAAAATAGAGCTTATTATTTGGCCACCGAGTATATAACCAAACCACGTTCTAAATTTACTACCTCACCGTACACACTCATATTTTTGTGGAATATAAGGTAAAAATAGGAAACGGAATAGGATAAATCCCCACAAATAGAAATTAGGGTCATGTGTTGGGTCATGTAACTAATAATTTCACAAAATATATGCTAAAAGTTTTAAATTTCACATAAATTAGGCATATTATTTGTAAAAATAAGGATAAGTAAGTGTTTTAATTCTCCTCCCTCCACTTGAAATACACAAAGCCCTCGTTGTATAAATATAACATGAAAAATAGGAAATTAAAGAATTAGAACAGAAAACTCCCTTGAGATTTGCTCGATATGTTCCTCCATGTTGCGTATATGAGCAATGATGTTTGTTGTAAATGCGTCTGAATACCAGCATGACTACAATACACATAAATTCCAGAAAATAAGCACATCAAATTTATTTAAAATTGTCCGAAGTTCCTGATTGAATGCAACAAAAACAAGTGTAATTCTATCTCGGAAATCTGTCATTAAAGAGATAAAAAAACTAAAATGAAAACATACAGAAGTCGAATGTCCGTATCCATTTTTCAGGTTACGCATATAGATACCTTATTAAAAATCTTATGTACGGTCATAGGTCGAATACACTGTATTCATCAGATATGACTACGCCGTATCGACAAGACTAACCAATAAAGTTTTTAAAAGTGCAGAAAAATACAATGGATAACGTCCAGGTGGGGGTCAATACGCCATATCCATAGGGTTTGGATACGCCATATCGACTACCTGGGAAGATGGACTCGATAACAAAAAGAAAATTACATTCCGGGTTGTCTCCCTGCAAGCACTTTTGTTTACAGAAAAGTCTTTAAGTTAGACTTGTTTCCAGCTTCTACTTGGTATCTTCAATATACCCTTTAGTCCTTGTCCAATCTTCAAATTCTTATTCCATCCTAGCAATTCGTTTATGTGATGTCTCACCCAACTTGCACTTCTTCTCTTCTAACTTTTAATCCATGTTGTTCATAAAGAGAGGTGCATCCTTGGAAAGCAAGTAGTCACACATGTAATCAAAATCACCTTCATCAATCAATAGTTCGTATTTACCAATACAATCTTGTTTAGTATGGATTGGGTTGTTTCTTTTAAATTCCAAAAGTTTCCATTCATCATTAGGCAAGTAGTTGCTCCAGCCTCCGTCACTTAACTGGTCCTTCATTCCTTTCTTTCCCCACTAACGTTGGCAAAATTTATCAAATCCCTTTTCCAGAGGTGTGTCAAAATCAAACCAATCGAACTCTTTCCTAAATGTTTTTGACTTTCCTACGTGCTCGTTGCTAGTGACTTTTTCCATCCTAACCTTACTGAAAATCATCAGGAGAATATTAGTAGGACAAGTTCATAGGAAAGAAAGTTGATTACAAAATTGGAATACGGAAAAATCAGTTATTCAATGCATTAGACCAGTTGATACCCGTATCAAATGAGACTTGATATGCTGGTATAGATTAACTAGACATAAGACGGCGTAACTGATTTTGAATATTCGTATCTCTGCAACTGCAACAAGTTGGATGCGATAAAGCCGAAAATTAACTCGTTATTTTCTATACAAAACACATAAATCGAGAGCGACCACACATTAACATACGAAATTACTTATCAAATCGTTACCAGATATCGAATTTTACAAAACCCAAACAAGAATCATTACAATTCCAAGAACTTTAAACCCTAACTCAAGTAAAGTTGAATTAAGTAAAGATCAAAGCGAGTGACTATACCTTGTCCCACGATTAGTAATAAGCGAATTAATGAAATTCAAATCAAAGTAAAGATCTCCTCAAGTTATTTAGGCGTAAAGAGTTAATCTAATATCGCTTGACATGCATCAGTGACGCATATGATGTATTTAAAAAGATTAATTAATACGCCTTCCATTAATGAAATACCCTATTGTTCAACCGACTTAAGTAAAAATTTCATTAAGGATTTATGAAACGACGTATTGATGAACTATCGATACGTCGTATCCGCCATTTAATATAAATCGTTAGATGACGTACCTCGTCATCGCCAACATTACTCTACAGACCCAAACAGTACTTGTATACTTATTATCCTTATAAAATAACTTAGGGTCGAACGGGATGCCAAATGGCACATATAGATTTATAATAAATTCTAATAGCATCCCGTTAGAGAAGTAATTACAAACCACGTAATCGATACATACCCCTATCGACAAAAGTTTTAACTACGAAAAATTTATTAATGCATTATAGAATAATATTGTCTACATGTAGTGCATTAATAATTAATTTTGATTGTAATCACCCAGTGGGGTTTGCTAGGCACTCTTAACGAAAACACTCAAAACACCTATCTTATTATAATTTCCCTTGTCTAATTGTAAATTGTTGACAGAAGGAATTTCATAAGAAAACAGATCTTCATCAATATTTAAAAGTTAATTTCTCTTTTTAAGAAAGCCAATTTTTGAAAGCTTTCTATCAGCCTTAGAATTGTATATTTCATAATTAAATTTGGGAGATGATGTCTTAATATCCATGCTAGTTTCAGATTTTAGTTCAGATTCAGAGGGAAAATTAGACTCTAGTTTTAAAGCATCATTATAGACTAGAGCTGGGAATTTTAGTTCAAAGAATCTGAGGATGCTGACGTCCACATCTTCAAGACACCAGTTGGTCATACCATACTTAGCAGTTTCCCAGTTATAAACTTTTTCTTTTTTAAGAGCCCTTTCAATCTCAAACTGAACATATTCTTCTATAGTAGTTTATGTGTGTTAATCGCCCAATCTCAGTCTAGGTAAACCAAAACTCGTGTCAGTCTCTCAGGCTGAAACCCCCCTTTTTGCATTAGTTTTAGGTTTAACTTAGGTTTAACATAGAATAGATTAGGACTAACCTAGATAACTAAAATACTGATAGAACTAGGAATTAACTCCCCGGCAATGGCGCCAAAAACTTGATGTGTTGTTGTGCATAGGTATTATTTATTGTCAAGTTTTACTATTTATATTTTGCCGACTATACCTAAAACAACACTAACGGGCAGTATACTCGATCAGTTGTAGTTTTGTTGGTAAGTAAGTTGTCAATCACTAAGAGCGAGATAGTTAATTCCAAGTTCTATCAGTATTTTAGTTACTTATGTTAGTCCTAATCTATTCTATGTTATACCTAAGTTAAACCTAAAACTAACGCAAAAAGTGAGGGTTTCAGACTGAGAGACTAGCACGAGTTTTAGTTTACCTAGACTCAGATTGGGCGATTAACACACAAAAGCCGATATTTAGAAGATAGAGAAGCGGCAAGCCTATTGTAAGGAAAACGTATTAACCATATTTAATCTAATAAAATGCAGGTTTTAGTTTATGAGTGCAATGATTGTCTTATCTCGTTGTTGATATATCATTCCTAGATTTACGCAGTACTTCTTACTAAAACCTAGACATGGTAATTCTGTCATAATTAACTATCTCCGCATAAAGCAATCGCAGTTGATTATAATCTATCTTAGAAAACAATAATGGTGATCTTATTTATTCCTAGCTCATTGAGACTTTACTAACTTACTGCTTAACGGCTCTTTATATACTAGTAGTCTACTATCCAGATCTTTACCCAAGGAAGCATAACGTTATTTGTTGATCCTAGGTCACATGCTAGTCCAACTTTTTCACTAAACCAAAGGCAAAGACAAGTCAATATTTGTGATCCTATTACTCTAGATATATAAATTACAATATGGAGAGCTATCCCGGCATCTAGTCCACTTGGTCCGTTTTATGAATCCAGTTGAATGATAGGTCGCATACTTAAGCACATAAATGAGTATAATTTATAAACATAAAGCAACACACAACTTATAAGATGCAATCGAGATAAACATAAACTAAACGTTAAATTATCATAAACATGGCTAATACCTAAAGGTATTAGCCAATAACCATTATAATGAATACAAATGTCATAGATGAACGATTAAGGTAACCTAACCAAGTTAATGAATGATACCAAAAACCCAACGCGTATTTAGAGTATAAGAATTTACAAGGGTTTTCCTATGGATTGAAGGGCGTTGCGAGACCTTCGTAGCTTCTATTTTCTTCTCTTCTAAAAGTCGAACCTGGTGGTTAATGCCTTCTTCATAGTCTTTAGTATATTTGTTTGCACACTAAATTCGTATTTAGGGTTCGGTATTTATAGCCTCTGGAATTCAGTCGATACGCCGTATTGGATGTTGTCAATACGGTGTATTGGAGTTTTCTTGAAGTGGGGACCACGATAAATATATTCTAGAATCTTTTATGAACCGCCAGTAAATACGGCGTATGAGTCTTCTGGATACGGCGTATTAGTCTTCAAATCTTCGTGGTTTCTTGTGAAGTTTAGGCGCATATACGCCGTATCTTCCTTGCTGGATAAGGCATATTGGTTGTCAGAACATTAGTCTTTTTAAGATTTCTTCGTTTAAGCTCCAAAATGTGCGCTTTTTAGTTAAACTTCACCAATTGCTCCATGTTTACTGCAAATAACAAATATAAGCAATTAAGAACCAATTCATGCATAAAATAATATAGAACGAGCGATTTAGCTGGGATAAATGATGCTATAAAATAGACGTTATTTGATGTCATCACAAACTCTCATCAATTTTTGTCGGCTATCTGTAATGACTACTGATGGAGAAAATCCAATATTCCAAACTTGATGCTGAAGTAGAAATCCCCAAACTTGTGACTTATGTCTTGTACTATCCATGATAAAGAACGATGTAGAGAACTCGCGTTGCACCATGCCGAATCTCTAAGTACTTTATACTCCTCAACCAACCAACCAACCAACAAGTATAAGTAGCACGCCACCTCTTGAATAAATCCACAACCGAATGTGGTTATAGCTTACCCTGTGAGTCATTAAGAACCAACTTCTGCGTTTATAGATTTCACACGAATAACTAGATTAGCCAAGTCGTCATCATAACCGGTTATTAGTCCAAACAAGTTATCTTAGAAAGTCATCATCCAACCAACCCCAACTTTTAAGATAAAATAACTACACGCATCCGTGAAATTCTACTTTAGCCCCCAAATAAATGATAACGAATCATCCCCGTAGTCATTTCTTGCGGTTAAATCCTAAAACTAGCCTTTTGAGCGGTTTTCGTAAATCTTTAATAAGGATCATTTAAGCAATAACTGAGGTTTTTGTTTTTGAAAAATTATTATTTTCAAGCTAATTTTAACACTAATGATAACAAAAATTCACCCCTTTTGAATTTTCAGCCAAATTCAATTTGCGGTTATAAGCAAATGCAACCCAAGCCCAATCAGTCTATACCAGCCCATGTATGTTTTTCGGTGCATGGCCAAGTAATTTCGGTTATGTTCTTGGACCGGCCCATGAATTTTCCCCTTAACACAATATCTCCACTTGTTATACACAACCCTAACCAACACACATAACCCTAATATTATTACATCAATTTCTCCGCCTCTTTCTTTCTTTTGATAACACTTCACGGATCTTAAACTCATATCCAACTCATGAATGTCTCACCAGCCACCATTTACACACAAACACATCTCTTCCTTGTTCTCAAATTAGGGATGATAATCAGTCACCAAAACCTAACATCCCATCTACTTCATCTTCGAATAAACCATCACAAGAGTCTTATCTATCTTCCAAATCTTTCAAGACTAAACCCATATATCCGTTTCAAACCACAAACACACGATGCAAACAAAATAAACCCCTTTTAATATTCTACGACTTCAAGGTCTTGTTAATCAACCAAGATCTCAAGTAGGGTTGTTTGTATTTCGTTTTTTTGTTTTTCTTTTCACAAATCGATGATGTTTTTGTTCATACATTGAAATCTTGAAAGATTAGTTAATCATATGAACACACTGAGATCTACTTGTAAAAATTTTCCTTTGTTTTCTTTGCGGTTCGAGTCTTGATAGTGTGTAGAAGGAGGATGGGATTAGGATTAGTTTGAATTTGTTTATGGTTAATGGTTGTGTTCTTTTTGTTTGTGGTTAATGGCTTGGACTGGGTTGACTCGGTAAGAACCGAGTTAACTCAACTGAGTTGACTCAGTGTCATCAAAAATGATTTTCGATGTTCTCATTACTTCTCATCATTTTCGATTTGGTATACATATGGGTTGGTCACACCGAAAATCAATTTCGGTGAGAACACTCATGTTCATCGAAAATAAATTTCGATATAACATAAGGTCTTGTTCTTCATCTCCTCCATCTCCCATTTTCTTATCTTTTTCGGTTGTTTTGACCAGTGAAAAGAACAAAGATATGAGGTCATGTTTGCAGTTTTGGCTTTGGTCAGTCGAGTTTGACTACTGAAAATTGACCATCGAAATTTGACCATCGAGAATGACCTTTGACCCCCGAAAATTGTCCATCGAAATTTGACCATCGAGAATGACCTTTGACCACCGAAAATAGTCCATCAAAATTTAACCAGTCAAAACATACCAACCGAAATTATAAATTTAAGCACAAAATAAGCAATGTAATAATCTGTTTTCAACAGATTAATACCACGGAAATTAGCACTTAATTGTGACAAACATACGATAAAACCGTAAGTTGTCAATCTCGATTGCATAAAACACAACCGAGATTATTTACAATTAAGCACTAAATAAGTAGATTAAGCAGTTAAGTACAATATAAGCTGTTGAATAAGCTTGATCGAAATAAGCTGAACGGCTGAATAACCAAATTTGATCCAAAAAGCTGAAATAAGCCACCGAATAAGCTAAAATAAGCATAATCTGGACCGAATAAGCAAAATAAGCCGAATCGAAAAATCTAAAAACATCACTAATCGCCTTTGCATCTCTGATACCACTTTTGTTTATAACGAACATAAAGGAACGGATGTGACTCTTGTTCATGTTCGTTCATTTAACTAAACGAACGTAAAATAATGTTCATGTTCGTTCATATAATAAATAAACAACATAAACGAACTTTTTACCAAACGGTTCATGAAATTTTTACTGAACGTTCAGTTCGTTTACAGCCCTACTGGTGCCAAAAGGCACCGGAAATCATAGTGTTCCCGCCAATTCAAATTTTTTTAATGCAATGAACCATTTTTCACTTTATGATACAGCAAATTTTTAATATGCACCTTATAGGCTTGTAGCCGATTAAGTTGTGATGCAACACCAATTCTTTTAAGAGGCTTAGGTGTAGTAACGCCGGCAACGGCGTTGGCCGGCGTTACTATACCGCTCGGCGACGTTGCCCAACGGCGTTGGGTCCGGCGTTGGTCGGCCCACGCACGTTGGGGTGGATTTAAAAAAAAATCATTTATCTCCCCAAACGGCTATATACTAGTTTTAATTTTCCTCCTTATTTTTAAAAAGTTACCAAACACCTCCTAACGACTAGTTTTATTAAAAAAAATATTAAAAAAATTTACAAAACAGCCCCTAACGGCCATAATTAAAAAAATATATTTCATTTTACCCCCCTCACACAACTCATTATAAATACTTCAATACCTCTATATTATTTTCTCACAAAAAAAAAACATACATTTATAACAAAAAACACTACAAACTCTTTCACAATGAATCAAAAAGAACCGTTTTTGATATCGATGAGGAAACCGACGCATTCTATTTACAAAAAGCTGTCGAGACAAAGATACGCATATTAGTCTCCAA
>BQNB010047382.1:20000-43152 GCA_026074375.1 Tanacetum coccineum | reverse complement strand
CGGACAGCCTCGTCAGTGAGTATTCCAGCCGTCAAGATGGCACTCTGAATAGTAGTGGGCTGGGTCGCCCGAAGCATACCACAGATTTGAGGTGCCAACCCATTGATGTACCTCTTGATATGCGAAGACTCCAGAGTAACCAAGTGAGGAACTACTTTGGCCAGTTCATGGAACCTGTCAGTGTAGGCGACATGATTGGCTCCTACCATAGTGTGGTTCCAAAACTTATTCTCCAGTTTCTCCATCTCGTTGCTTGGACAAAACTCCTCCATAAGAAACGCCTTAAAATCATTCCAACTCATACCAATTGCAGCTTCACGACCTCTCGCTTGGACTTGTGTGTTTCACCAAGTCAAAGCTTTATTCACAAAACAACTAGCCGCATACCTCACTCTCTGGTTCGCAGTACAACCACTGTTATCAAACACCGACTCCATCTTTTCTATCCAACGGGTGAGTCCTATTGCACTACCCTTTCCATCAAACTCCTTAGGATTACAAGCAGTGAAAGTCTTGTAGGAACATCCATTGTTCCCACCATTTCCATTCCCTCCATTCACATTGTTCACATTAGCAGTCACCTGAGTGACGATCTAAGGAATGATATTTTGCACTACTGCGCAATTATTGTAGCAATGTCGGGATTCAGTTCTGGGCTTGGTTCCGGGGTCGGTTTTGGGGTTGGGTTTTGACGCGAAGTTCGAACCATGTTTCTATAAAAGGAAAGGTATAATATATATTAAACAGGAGAAGACGAATTTCGATCCTATACTTCTATAATAGTATACATATACATACTACTATCATAATACTATACACCAATGTGTCAACACTAACCAATGTAATCATACTTGCAAGTCCACTTGTGCTGGGGCGCGTGAATAATTATGTTGGCCACCATAATTATAGAGGCTCCATAGCACAAACGTACTCCTCCTATGACGACACTTCTTAGTTTAACACAACATTCACATACAATTCATTTAATCACATAACAACACATAAGGAACAATTTCAACTATAACTCCATCCATTTCATGAAATACTAAATCAATATCCAAAACACCAAACCCAATATTCGAAAATAACAATTCCTAAAACATGGTTCCGACTAAAGACCGACAAATAAACCTAAAATGGATGACAAAGAGGATGCCCTAAGGCTAACTACTAGCTGTGGATTCAAGATCCGAGTCGCTGTCTGATATCACATACTCCATCTTTTCCCAAACTTCCTTCAACCCTTCATTCTCCTCCACTTCTTCTTCCGTTGTTAACTTGTATCCATGAAACTTTCCAGGAAACTTGATGACAATGACCTCCTTGGTTGTCACCTTTGTCTTCCATTCCATGACTGACTCTCCCCTAACCTCCTTTATGGTCATCTTCTCTTCAATATGGCATGGGTAAAGGTCAATTGGGACTCGGGTCCTATGATTTTTTCTCTTCATCCTAAGTCCTGTCCCTGGGTCAATGAAACTCCTACGCCCGGTTGCAAAGACGGTTCCCCAATGAAACTTCTTATGGAAATGGGAAGGCATAGCTAACTAATAACAAGGCAATACGTACTAAATCAGTTATGGGTAGGCAACAAAACTAAGACGATAACTTAACAAAATAGGAAATATAAAAGCTACGCAAAATAGAGGGGAAGCATAGCAGTTATAAAAATAAACACTTGAGTCCTAAACGCATCTATATGAAGGACCCCTAGGTTATAGTCTAGCTCAACCTCCTACTTCTCTATAACCAAAGGATCTGATACCAATCTGTCACACCCCGCCAAGGCGGAAACGCGAGGCGCGATGAGAAAGGGAATCATCACAACACATTGGCGTCTATATAGAGAAACTAAAACATGCATAAAATACAAGGTATAGACACGTAGTGTCATGAAAATACCCAAACACATCAACAAAATCCAAAAGGCATCTGACATTGAAATGAAGGCAGTTCATGCCAACGTCATGACATGCAAACATTCATACATCCTAACAAAGCAAAACAATTAACATTCATCATCCAAAACAAATAACGAAGGTGCCTACGGTCCATCTAGACACTTTTCCTAACTTTAATCCCATCCTGCTAAATACCTAAAAATGATGCTTATACGTCAACACAATGGTTGGTGAGAAACATAGGTTTTCAGACACAGATATTCAATCCATCCCAAAACAATTTATCCAATTACTGATTATAAAACAATACTTTTGCATGACAATTATGCTAACTAACATACATGCTAACATGCAATTCAATCCAATCAATCATTCAAACACCAAGCAGACGACCTCAATCGCTCTTGGGTCATACCAAACTGATCATACCAAATCTCTTTTTCCCTCTACTCATGCCATAGATACCACCAAGTAATCCTCCTGACTAGGCAACAATTTCCTTCTACGAAACACAATGGAATACCACCAATAACCCTCCTAACGTATTCACACATCAATATCTACATCACATAACCTGTAACACATAACCAATATCAATCACATAATAGTCCATGCTATACTACTAACATATAATCACAGCAATTGAAAACTCATAGCAAATCATTTCCATCCCAAGTTTAAAACGCAATAAAAAGTGAGATTATGTAACTCACTTGAATGCTCAAAACGCAGCTTCTAATTCCTATCACGCAACTATACAAATAAATAAACACGATTACACGCGACCAAGCTAAAAGCTCTAGTCCATGTAACATACATATGATGGATGTATAAGGGTTTGATTAACCATCATGGGTTACCCCGACACCATGCCCAACCTTAACCACCTCATTAACACATTACACTAGTTAGCTACAATTTATTCGAAAATGCAGAATTTTAGTGTATCTTTACTAACTACCTTGTGATTCCTAAGTACTCATTACATGTGCAACTATCCCAAATAAAATCAAACTTCAAAACTGTCCCAATTCGGATCTAATTGCACACTAAAATGTATGGCCCTAATTATCATACTTAGACACACAATCAGAAGCTATCCTTCTAAGGTTTCTTTATATACATATTGAACCTAATCACTGTAGATTGGCTATCCTTAATTCCACTTTTAAATTAGGGTTTTACCCTCCTAAACATGACCTAATTTTGACCCGTATTTACTGTTTTGACAACTTTTATTGTAACCAACATTTAACCAACTTCCAGAACTCAAAATCATTCGAGGCTGGACTTTTTGAAAAATAGACTCTTTGAACTATAATTTAGGCTCTTGAATCATATCAAAACACGTTTCTATCATCAAGATATCATTAGTTGAACACAGACCTAAAATCTGCTCAACTCTAAATCATGTTCTAACACAACCCTAACATACGACATGCATGATCATAACCCTAAACTAACCCTAATCATTATACCATCATTAAATTTCATATATAATCTGTATTTTATGTAAACGCTAGATCCCTCACATTATTTGTTACATGATTTTAAAAAGATTAAACAAAAGCTTAATTGAAAACATACCTAAACCTTTACTTGATCACACCTTGAATCTTGATAAAAAAAATTATTTTTTTCTCTCTTATTTTGGGGGCTTCGACCGAACACAGGAACAGAGGGAGAGAAAAGTGTTTTAGGGTTTTCCTTGATTTTGTATTTATATTACTTAGAATCCTTGTTGTAGTCAAATTAGTTTCTTTTTTTTTCTTTTATCCCTAACCGGCCGAATAAACACCCCTATATATTTTTTTATATTTTTTTTAATTATTATTATTTACATAATTACCCTCTAATTTTGTTATTTTTATAAAAATCTCTTTATTATTTAAGAAAACCTTTTTCATTTAACTAAATTTAAATGCCTACGAAATAAAATTCATTTCACATTTCACTTTCTATTTTAGAAAGTCTACTATAAATATTTAAATTTCACTCACTTCACTGCTTTCCAACATGATACATTTCCTATAAACGCTTAACACAAAATCATCCAACTATTAACGTAGCATTGCATGCAATACACCATTCCTTTCCATTATCACTATACGTGAACAAATGGAATACTCATCAACAAACATAAACGCACTCAAAATGAGATAATAATTTACCTCAAAATGATATCATACACCTATTTAAATCACTTAGCACACATATATAACACATAGCACACAAGAAATCATACAAAACAAACCCTTAGCCATTTCTAAAGGTATCACTAACCTGATTAAATCACGGATGTCACACTGCACATGTATTGATCAGTCCTGCAGTAAACCTTTTCTGCCATCTCCTGGCTGCCCTTGTGAGTGTAATAGAAAACACTCTAAGCATTTTTACGTCATGAGTGACTCCAGGAAAAAGATCTGTGATCTCCAACACTCTTCGCGTCATAGTTCCTTTATAAACTGGCTATTGATCTCGAATTTGACGTCATTGCCGATCTCGGGTTTTACCACGCCCGGTCTAATGTTATCTTGAATTAAAGCCAGGTATTGTTCCATGGTGAGCGTGTTGATATCTACATCATCTCCCATATCTGAAAATTAACAAGAAAAACAAGTAGAATATACTCAAAAAGGAAAACTAAATTAACAAGAAGTCGTAAAGTGCTGAAATAAGAACAAAATATATATAAAATTTCAAATTATAACTAATTTTAGCTCTCCGGCAACGATGCCAAAAACTTGATGCGTAAATTGTTTTGAATAATTTATTGCTAGTTTTAAATTTATAAAACTCATCTACCGATGTCTACACGCACTAACAGGAAGAAAACATGGTCGTATGTAGTGTTGGACTTGGTAAATCTGAGGTTGTCCCAAGAGCTAAGTTGTATTAGTTTTAATTTAAAATGTGTCACAGGTTTGAAAATGGTTTTGAATTGATTTGAAATCTTGACAGGAAAATAAATGCGAGAAGTAAATAAAATGAGAACAGTTAGGGAGAAAGCCGTGCTAACCTAGTTATTTCATTACTAATGCTATGACATGTTTCCTTGTGCAATGTCTAGATATTGATTTATTAGTGGTTCCTTATATCAACAGACCAACATTGGCATAATTGAAGTACTGCCCCAATACTTCATTGCGATCACCAATATCCTGAAAGTCACGAAGGTAGGGATTCCAAGATGTAGTGAATAAACCCCAAACATCCTTACGGACCTGTCTATAAACATAGATAGATTAATAAAACCCCCTCTGAAAGAGTTCTCTAAGCTTTTTAAGTATTTAAGTTATAAAGCAAGTAATATGGTTATTTACCTACACTAAGTCATCAAATGCCAACTTCTCTCTAAGTATCATGCTGATCCTAAGTTCAACATGTCCGCCTAATAAGAAAACTAACAGGATCTAAACCATCCTTAACTACTACCTCAAACTCAAGGACAATGACAATAAAAAAGGATATCTAATATCAAACACGATAAATAAACAAGAAACAATCCTAACAAAATAAATTCATAATTATGCCAGCACTAGAAATGCTTTAGCCACTCATAAGTAACAACGCAGTAAGAAAATAAAGAGATCTTGAATTGAATATCAAAATTCCTTTCAGAATATTATCAAGAAAGATTAAATACACAAAAAGTAAGTAAAGTGATTTCTCCCTTAGACTAGTGGTAGAATTCTTTGACCTAATTAGGCTTGTGTCACCCCTTGGTATTCTAGTGGAAGGGTTGATGTTGAATGTGCAGAATGAGGGCTCTATTTATAGTTTTTGATTTGGTTACGGCGTAATTGGTGAGTTGTGTTACGGTCTAAACTCATGCAAGAGTGGTCTTCCATGATATAGGCTTAATCATTGTGTTACTACGTAACTGTATAGTTCCAATACACCATAAATGGTGACTAGATGAGTCACCATTATCTCACCGTGACAAGGTTTACACGTGATAAGCAATACGCGCGTAACTATGGTGATGACCATTCTTGCTTTAATTGGGTTACGGCGTAACTCTGATGGGGTAGTTACGCCGTAACTGGCCTTAAGAACCTTTATTTGCTTGTTTTCCATGTCCAATTCCTGTGACACTTATTCCAATGCTCGAATTCCTTCCTTAAACCAATATGAAGTACTAAGTATACATTTACAGGCATTTGACAATAGCTAAACAGCATTTTAATAGGGATTATTTATAGCTAAAAATATTAACTATTTGATGCGAATCAAAGCTAAAAGGGGTAAGAAAAGTAACATGGGAAAAAGTGAAAGAACTAAGGTCGATAAATGCAGAACGTAAGAAAAGATTGAAAGTCAAAGTGTGTGAATAGTAGATGTATTGTTAGTACATAAGTAGTATAAGTAGGATGATTCATAATATCCTTATTTAAATGAATCGGGATGCCATTTCATTTAAATAAAGAAGTTGTAAATCGCCGAACCATAAGTTTAGAGTTTAGTATTTACATGAATCAGGATGCTTCTCTATGTAAATAATGAATTGTGGACAAGTGGGCTTATGTATTCCCGGCATGGCATGAGTAGAGTTAGGGGAGTAGAAAATGAGATTTTAAATCTAGTTAGACGCCTTAGGAAGTAAAATAGGCAGGATAAGAAGATAATTATGACTTTTAAGTAAGGCCTTATGTGAATTTAAGTATTAGGCGTCTAGAGTATAGATTTATGTGTATATGTTGAATGGATGTTATAGTATGCCTAATGGCGGGATGTGGAACTAGGTAATGACCATGGTGGTCGCTAAGCTTTTGTTAGTGGTCCTATGTGTAATGTGGTAACTGATGTTGACTTATGAAAGTCAAAGTAATCTAAGTTTTCCCAAGTGACCTATGATCCTTGGTGGAAACCTCCTAGAAAGAAATAGAGAAATGAGGTGTTATAGAGAAACGTGAAAGGATAATGAAATGGCTAAGGTAAATGTGGAAGTGATAACTATTGTTTGACTTATGTAAAGTCAAATTAGTGTAATTTCCTTACGCGACATATAGTCCTTGATTGAAATTTTAGAATAAAGTGACTAAAATCGTCTAGTAATAGTAAAGGAGTTATTTGAATGATTAGTTGACTATAGGAAGATATGTCTTAGATGACATATCAACCTTAATGAAAGTCATAAGGTAATATAATTATGGGTGTTATAAAATGGTTTAAGGCTTTGTGTAGTGTTATAGTATGTCTGAAAATTGCGAGATCACATAGATCGTTGCAATCAAGCGGATGAATGAGGGAAATTGTATGAATGGAAGAGATGTGACCAAGTTATGATTAGTAATAGACAAGATATTTCGGGGACAAAATCTAAATAAGGGGGTAGAATTGTAACGCCCGAAACTCGAGAAGGGGACCCTAGATGAAATTGTATAAGTCTTTAGGGTTTGACTTGGATATACGTGGTTTTGTGTTAAATGATGTATGTAGGAGAATGTCTGGTGTAGGACCGATACGGCCTATTGAGTGGCATTAATACGGCGTATTGAATGTGCCAAGGGACTTGAGCATTTGTCTGTCAGAACCAATACGACGTATTGGATAAGGGTGAATACGGCATATTGATATAAGAGTAGATATGGCATCTCTGGGTTAATGAATACAGAGTATTGGTAGTCTAGCATGGATACGGCGTATCCATGGGTATGGATACGGCGTATCGGTTAAGTCGACTAAAGGAAATAACTAAACTACCCTTTTTGCTGAGTCACCACCTCACTTAGTATATCCCAGCTTCTGGACATTTCCAGAAATAGTTCTCTGTGTTTTCTAGTTCAAGTTTAGAGAGAGAAAAGAAAGAAGATGATGTCTTTGAGATGGAATGGTGATGAGATTATGGTGGTATTCAAGTAGATTTTACCTAGCAATGATTAATAGCAGGTAAGTAAGTTAATTGGTAACTAATTGGTGAATTAAGAATTAGTGTTCATGAACCCAAATTTGGGATAAAGGGATAAATAATGGTTTAAGTTAATTAAATGGGTCATAATAATTATAAGGCTAATTATATGGTTTTTAAGCTAGCAAATCATGGGTTAATTATCATATAATCAACATATGATTATATGACGAATTTAAGAATTAAGAAGTGAGCTAATGATTGTATTAACCATGGTTTTAATATCTCTATTATGTGTCGTAAGTATTATAGTTGTATGTTATTATGATTTTGATTTAGGATGCTAATAAGGAAGGTGATAATGTTTATGGATGCTTGGTAGCTTAGCTTGGATGCTAAGGTAAGTAACTACGGTTATTATATGTTAATATGAAGATTTTACATATTATGTGATATTGAATGAAGGTGCTAAGATTGATTATAGTTACTCAGGAATATTTAGATTAAAGAGACTTGATTAGTGAAGGGTTTAGTGTTAGCTATGATTTAGAAGGACCAAGGTATGTGTTAAATAGGTGTTATGGTTATGTGATTATGAAGTATGTTAATGTTCATGTTGCATATGTGTGGATTAAGTGTTAATCATGTAGTAACCTAGCTACTTGCTAAGCGTTATCGCTTGCGTTATAGATGTTAATGTTTTGTAGGTGCTCATGGTGAAGGAAATGCTTGGATTAAGCTAGGTAGTTGGACGAGCGGATTAGAAGATTATGTTTTGTACATTAGGGGTTAGTATAGAGTACCGAGCTCGTTGATAATGTACACCCGTGAGTTCTTTAATGGGTTGAATGTATATTGGTTAATGTTTTAGGTATTAGCGTCAAAGTATTTTGAATGTCTAAGTTGTCTATGATTAAAGATGTTGAATGATTTTTATGGTAGTAATGAAGTATGTTCGTGTAGTATAAAGGGATGTTTGGATAAATGTCTAAATGTACCCATTTTAGACTAAATGGGTCATGTGCCATGTATCATGTTAATGTAAGGTTTTATTTTAGTCTTTAGTGTTCAATGTATGTTTGGTACAGGTCCTAGTATTTGGTTTGGGTTAAAATGGTTGTGTATAAGTGTTGGGCTTTTCTGCATAATGTTTCTGCAAGTTTTGGGGTCTAATGGCCCAATACGGCGTATCCAAGTTATGGATACTGCGTATTGAGGTTTAGGGGTGATATGGCGTATCCATTTTCATGGATACGGCGTATCGACCTCAGTAGTAATACGGCGTATCCATGAATATGGATATGGCGTATTGGTGCATTCAGAAGGTCTTTGGTAAATTTTGGTTATCTTTGAAAAATCATATCTCTTGAACCGTAGGTCGTTGGTGGTCGTACCAATTATCGAATCGAAGGTAATTGAGTCTAGTTTCATTTAAAAACAGTCTCAAGGTGTGATTGTTTATTTATTTTGTCAATTTATTAAAGATCAACATAAGGTCCGTTAAAGTCAAGTCGTTTCCACGAAAAAGTTTCAAATTTTGATTATTTTAAACCAAGTCATTCATGAGGTGTTTCACGAAGTCTAAAACATAGTTAGAAGAATATGATGCATACCGCCAGAGTAAGTTTTTCCATCCACCCTGGTAGAACCAGCATGTGTAATTTAGGCGTTGGCATCAGCATCCGTCCACTGTTCACCAATCCTTGTAGACATGTTGGCGTTGTATTGGTAGGAATGCAAAGAGTTGAAATCATTTTCATTCTCATTCTCATTCCCATACCCTTCTTGCACAATGTCATCATGGACCTTGTTGCTTCTTCTAGTCTCGAAGTTGAGAGCTCCTCCATCTATATTCTTTGTTGGTGAAATATTGAATAAGTCTCCTTTATGTTTTAACGATGACAAATAAACATTTGGAACGCACAAAATCACAAATGATACCCCAAAACCAGAACACGCCAAAAATAGTCCTGGTGCACTCGCTGACATGCTAGGGTCTGTTAAGGCTCGCTTCAGATTTTCAAAATCGGCTTTACTCTTACCCAAAAAAGTGGATCTTTCATTACAAGTTTGTATATGGTATTGAGTTGATAGGTAATCTCACAACAAGGTTTGGACTTAGAGAGATGACCAAAACAAGCCCTCTGTTTTACAAAAACTCCAACTCAAAAGCTTTACTAAATTCCTCTAGCCAAGGCCAAAACTCTTTTCTCAAACCTAGGACATTCATACTTTCAATATAGCATCAAATGAAAACATTAATATGACCATAATCTTGGCTTACATCTTCTCTAATCATGTAACAGGTTTACTCCCTTATTGGTCAACTAAGTCAAAGTCATTTTGCATAAATGCGTTCTTTCCCTTTATGGGAAGTGATTTATTTGATAAGCAAAGCACTTATCTTATTTGCATCAAAGTGATTAGTGATTATGCTAATTGTTGCTTAATCATAGATTATGTCATTTGAGTATTTGAATTTGGGTATTTAGAAGTTTGGCATTCCTTTGTACGTATTTTCTTTTTATCATACAAAACCTTTACACAATCCCACATTTAACATTATTGTCTCCTACATTCTATACACAATCCCATTAACTTCAATATACCCTAAACATTCCTTTAATCATTAGTTTGCCTCCAACATTCTAAACCATTTCACTTAACATATTCATACACATTATCCTTTCATGTTGAGAACCTATACAACCTGATAGGAATTATGATCGTTTAAGCTCTAGTTTTGTTAGAAATTATCTAGGATTATTAATAATAAAGGCGGAATATTCAAACAAAGAATCATTGTTATTAAACAAGGTTTTACATTCATACGTTACACTACAAGCCACCAATTATATATGATTAGTATAGAACGGTTACATCCTAACAGGGTCAATTTGACCTTGGGGCTATCCTAACACAACTAGACGTCTACATCTTTACACTTTGGATACACATATGTTTTTCTGGTGTTTATACAAACTGACACACCTAAAACAATGTCTATGGATCTCTTTATATAATAGAGTCCATAAGACTTACAAGGAAAACTAATTGTATTAGGAAACAAATCTTCCTAATATTTATCTTCATATCTTTGACCAAATCTTTTAAAATCTTCATGTACTCCTACATCTTGTAGAATTTCATAATGTCGACTTTGATCCTTTTGTTTTCCTTTTGTTTCATTCTTGTTTCATTGTTTTATATCATTGTTTTGTATCATCAAATCAATATAATTCCCAACAATCTTCCCCTATTTGATGATTACAAAACCAACATCTTGATCTTCCATGAATGAAACAATCTTCCCCTTAAATCGAAATCTCTATGCCACCACATTTAATAAGTTGCAAATCATATCTCGGTAACCTTCTTCCCCTTTTTGTAATAATCCAATAGGGGTCTTGTGAAGATATGTAACTTGGATCTTTACAACTGTAAACCATATATCACACTACCAATCCAGCCTTCCAATGACTTAAATTACCCACCATTACGCACAATAAGAAAAATGAATTTAAGCAGTAGAAACTTAAACTAGCAGTAGTAATAATGACTTAGAAGTAGTATCGAAAACCTTCCCCTCAAGTGGTGCATGAACATATCCTGATGGTTAAACACTTTGTCAATTAAGCTTCCCTTGAAACCAATATGTTAACCATCTTTTGAATCTTTAAATTCTGTAGGCTTTTTGTAATGATTACTGATGGAGAAAACTCAGTATAACAAACTTGATGTAGAAGTACAATAACCCAAACTTGTGTCTTATGTCTTGTACTATTCACGTGACTCCAAACTCATACATAATTCCTTGAAGTATAAGTAGACCTCAATCTCTTGACAAAATCCTCATCTAAATAAGACACTGAGCACTACAACGTAACTCCTTTAAGTGATAGCAAATGTGAGCATTGAGCACCATAAGAGAAATCACACATTGCTAGATTTTGCAAGTCTTCATCAACACCGTATAAGCACAAACAAGTTATCTTCAAAGTCATCACTAACACTGACTTTTAAGATATGATAAGAACACGCACCTGTGAAACTTCACTTCAACTTCAAATAAATAATAAACAATCCTCTCCGTAATCAATTGTTTCAAATAATCCCAAAAATTAGCCTTTAAACGTTTAAGAACAAACTGTGTGTTATCCTTTTCTGTCCAAGATCTCCTCATCCAACAGAGATCTAATCCGTGTGTTATCAGATATCAAATAAAGCTAGCAACATAAATCATTTAAACCCAAACAGTTTTAACCAACTGCTCAAAGAAGTCATTATGTACTGAGTTTGAGAAGATGATGCATAAGAAGTTTCAAATGAGCTCTATGGGTGAACTTACATTCTTCCTAGGACTGCAAGTGAAGCAGAAGGAAGATGGGATTTTTATAAGCCAAGACAAGTATGTTACTGAGATTTTGAAGAAATTTGGCTTTAGTGATGTCAAAACAGCAAGCACACCCATAGACACCCATAAGCCTTTGCTTAAAGATGCAGATGGTGAAGATGTAGATGAACACTTGTATAGATCCATGATTGGATCATTGATGTATCTAACTTCTTCAAGGCCTCTTATGCTCTGATACCACTTGTTGATCCCAATAGAATAGATCTTGCTTAGCTTGTATAAGGCTAAGTTGTATTGAATAAATCCAAAACAACTATGATAGAAACTTTGATTGTGAATATCAAAGACCATGCAGAATCTAGTCAATGATACTAAGAAGAATTTCAATGAAACAGTAATGAATAAGATCAATAACAAAATAGTTTACCAAACTTTCAGCCTCAATATAATACGAACACTCTTAATAGTGTTAGGGTTTACAAAACCTTGAAGCTAATTGACTTCTAATTTTTTGTTATTATTTACTCTATACCCTAGGACCTCTTTTTATACACCAAGGAGTCCTACTGGGTTTACAATATATTTCTAAGTTATCATGATCTTCTAATCAAATAACTTATACGTATCTTTTACAAAAATATCTCATCCATATCACATAAGCAGTATTAACTTGATCTAACAGTACTAACTTACAACCAACAATATTAACTTTCTCAGCAGCATTAACTTTATACTAACAACAATAACTTTACATTAGCAGTAGTAACCACTTAGTATATTTTCCTTGAACTTCTTGAGCAGCAGTAACTTCAACAGCACTAAGAGGTCTTTTAATCCCAACATTTCATCTTCTTCCTCGCTTAAACCTAAGCCATTTCCATTTCTCTCCAAACTTTCACTACATACTTCCTCCCAAAGTTTGAATTTGAATATATAACCTCACATATCTTACACACCTTGCTTCTCAAACACTTAATCCTCTTACAACCCTAAACTCCCAAATTTAAATAATACTTCTTTATTCAAACTTGTCTCCTTCCTCCCAACATAGGCTCCTATGTGTCGAATCACCAACTCACTTTACAACTCACTCACTCACCTTTCCAACTCACACACAACTCACTCACTTACTTTAAAACTCATATAACATTTGAGTTTCAAATGTTTCCTCTAACAATACTTACACTTCTTCTTTAAGTTTGGTTATGCCAACTTGTGTCAACTCACATCCCTCACACAACCTTACACATTATCATAACCTTGCTTCACATACACTCAACCCTCTCACATAGCATTTGAATTTGAATTTTGAAATGTTCCCTCTCTCACTTTTGCCAACTCATAAACCTTCTTCAACACTCAACCTTCTTACAACTTTAATTTGAATTTGAAATTAAAATTTGGGCGGCAATCTATTATCCAACCATTAGGGAACACACAAGGATAATGATTTAGTCAATTGGTTCTTTTTTTTTGAAAATGAACTAACACCCAAACTCTCTTTTTAACACTTCATAAAATGTTTTTAACACTTGAATTATTGAGTTGTTTGACCTTATAACACTTTGAGTGTTGGAATTAACTTGGCAAGGTCAAAGTATGAAGTGAACTTGGAGGTTTAGCAAGACGGGTTAGTTATAAACCAACTCGAGTCGAGAACTGTTCCTGGCGCGCCAGGTTTTGTCCCAAATTTGGTTGGTCTATAAATAACTCCTCTTGGCTAGTGTTCTTCTCACCTCTTACCATTCATTCTTTTTCTTTTATTTCTTCTCTCTAATCCCTTTAAGTTCAGTTATCTTCTTGTGTTCTAATCTCTTCTCTTATCATCTTGGAAAGAACACTTCTTATGCAAGAGAGACACACAAGTACTTAATTCATACTTGTGTGTTGTGTCGAGGGTCTTCTTATCTCTATACCCTTTCTTTTAGAATCGAGTCTCTAGGTAAGGCTATGCTTGCTTTAACTATTACTTATATTCATTTGTTAATGTTGTAATAAGTCTGTAACTTTATGGTCAAGCCTAGATCGAGTGTTGATCTAGTTGGGTTTTGATACTTCCACGGGGAAGTTCTTTGTGGTCTTAGTAGTTAAGTCGAATCGTGAGATTCTTCTAGGTGGTTTCTCAGGGCAAAATACCGTAGGGAGTAGCTCTTCTTTGTGAGTGCTGATCTTTGTGCATATCGGTGGAGTGAAGTTGTATACGGTCTATAGTCCATTATACTAGTGTAATAGCATCGTGTCATGGATTTGAAATTAGACGTATAGATGGTATAAACCCCTGATCCCAAACCAGTATATATCATGATGTCTATCTCTATCTTGATTTTTTGGTTGGTTAGTTAGTTCACCACTTGGGATATCTGAGACTTGAAGTTGCAAAAACTTTGAAGAAGTCAAAAAGACCGTATTCACCCCTCCTCTAGGGTTCTACATTCTCGTTCGGCCTCGCAGTGTTAATTGGGTCAAGAGAGTCAACATGATCAGATGCATTGATGTGGGTCTTGCGAACTCGCAAAGAGTTTTACAATCCCCTAGGCAGAGTACCTAACCGTTGCAGTGTAGTATAGCAAGGACTCGGGGGTTGTTATCGTTCTCTAGGAAAATAGCGTGTGAAGGCTCGAACTAAATCTAACTAAGATCTAAGGGGTTGAAGAAGATTATTTTTGTATTTTTATATTTTTAGAAAGCAAGTAAAATTTCAGGTTGAAGGGGTTTTGATTTAGCTAATAACTAATCCTAATTGCAAGAAATAAAATAAACTAGAAAACAATTATACAATGAAGCGAATTTACCTAGGATGCACTACTCCTTGCCAGCTATCCAATTCTGCCTATTGCTTTGTCACCCTTGCGATGTAATGTGTAAGTATTTCCTTATTCATGAACGAATTACACGAACCCGCAGTCTATGTAATATTTCGTTAAGGCAACGTACAAGTAAGGTAGTATGAAGATATTACAAGGCCCCTAAGAGTACATTTTTTTTAACAGCACCCCTAAGAGTACATTACATGCATTAAAACACTTAAGAGGGATCAACCATATTAGGGGTAAGGTAGTATGAAGTAGGGGTGTCAAAAAAGTCGACCCGACCCGAACCCGACCCGACCCTATTAAGGTCAGGTTACTCGGGTCAAAAGACTTATTCGGGTCAACCCCACTAACCCGAGTTCTAAATAGGGTCGAGTATCGGGTTGATATGTTTTGGCTAACTCAGGTTCGGGTCAACCCGATTGACCCGAATAAAGTTTCTTTTTTATTTTTTTTAATATAATTTAATAGATTTTCTATTTAAAAAGGTAAAAAAAAGATTTTTTTTGTCATTTTACTCAAATTCGGGTTGACCCGAACCCGAATTGACTAGAACCCAAATTGACCCGAACCCGAGTAACCCCAGTTCTAAACATGGTCGGTTTCGGGTAAGATTTTTTTGAGCTTTGACCCGAATTGACCCGACTTGATTGACCCGAACCCGACTGACCCGACCCAATTCACACCCCTAGTATGAAGACTGTTACCAATGGTATCCTTTATACATAATCACATTTCCCTAGACATCTTCACAAACAATTAATGAGCTAATTTTCTAGAGCCTAACGCGCACACCCATCAACAAGAAGCAATAGCAAACAAGAATTATAAACAATAATCAATTAAACTCATTGAATTTGTCACACCTTAATGATGAATATATAGGATCCACAACATCAATAAGAAAACAATAAGATCTAATTAATTAATGACAAGTTTCATGCATTCCCAAATAAACCCTAGATGAATTAGCCAAGCATACTTGAATAAGAACAACCAACAATAAGAATTGAAGACATAATAAAGATATGATCAATAATCCAAACCATTAGAAGATGTTTATGGATGAAATAAACCTTCTAAGTTGCTGGAAAAACACCTACCCAAACCCTAGAATCGGACTTAGGGTTTGGGGCTTCATAAAAACGAAGTTATGAAGTTATATTTATAGGAAAAACTAAGTCGGTTCATTTTGACGGCGCAGGATTTTTCCCTGATGGCGTCGTGCTTTGATCACCAAGTTGTAGATTTTCTTGTTGCGATCGCGTGGACAGTTGACTTGTCAAAATCCGAGTTCGTATGAAGGATTTATGATCAAAACAATATCTACTACTTCGCGCGCAAGTTGAATGATCATCTTTATCTTGTGACGCCGTCATCCGTTGAATCTTCTAGGGTTTCTTTAAGTTGGTTAGATCCTTACACCGTCACCAAATTCCTGACGTCGTCACTTTGATATACTGACGCCGTCACAAGAATTATGACGCCGTGTCCAGGGTCTGTGTGCCCTTTTCTTCTTTGACTTTGGTATAGAGTTGTAATCTCGTCCGTTTCTTCCTCAAATAAGCCCAAGTCACGTGTATTTCTTCCAAAAGCAATCTAAGTGCTAAAAACACAAAAAGAAACGATTAAGCACGTATTTTAGTGATATTTGCATGATTTAGGAGGTTAAATGACCCCGAAAAAGTGTATAAAATGACACCTCATCAAATACCCCTACACTTGGGATTTGCTTGTCCTCAAGCAAATGGGCTTTTCTAACTAGACAATAGCAATCAGGGGCATTTAACTTACTTTTTAAAGATAATTTATGACACAACAAATTAGACCTCGTAATTAAAAGCACATAAATTATACACTAGCACCTCACATAAGTGTTTGGATTCTCTCTTTCTCTAGGGTGTATAATGAATTATAAAAATATAGGAAATAGAAAATTAACACTCATTACTTGTCACAGCATATAAATTACCGTAGGCTTGATAAAGGATCAAACCTCCACCGCTATGGCGTAAGCACCTAGGAATTACTATCAAAAAGATCTTTAAAGGGTTGTGATGTTTGGGTGTAAGTTAAACGAAAATGGATACGGATGGATATATTTGGGTGAATTTAGGGTGGTGGTGAGTTAATTAAATACAAGAATACATGTAGGCGTTGCTAAGCCAAGACTCGACCATACTAAGACTAAGATATACAAACTTTACATCGAACTCTTTCTTTTTCTTTTCTGACTCCTTCTTGACATAAACATAAACATAAACATAAGCAAGATGGCAACCCATATATTTTTTTCACTTCTTTTTTTCTATTTTTTTTATTTTTATTCGAATTTTCTTTTTCTCTTTTTTTCATTTTTTCATACACTTTTGCCCTGCCATCTGCTGAAACATAATAATACATGACTTGGGGTTTATAACTGCACCCCTACACTTGAGTTTTAGAACTCATAAACATAAATTAACTAATGACCCGAATTGAAAGGATCAAAATAACATGGAGTGTATAAGAACGTATAGGGGTAATAATTTGACTTTCTTCCCTATTTTCTCCATAAAATGTGAAAACTAGAAGGGGGTTGAATACTTTACCAGTTAATTTACGTTTTAAAATTTTGTTTATAAAAACGTTTGATTCGAGTATATGTGATATCAACCAACGATATGAACAATCAATATATCTAACTACTTGTAATTTAATCAGAACACAAAAAATAAATAAGGAACATAAATAAAAGATAAGAGATAGAACAATCAAACCACAACACCGAGAATTATAGTGGTTCGGCTACGAAGCTCTTCTTCGCCCTACTCTACTCCTTGAGTATCCGACTTGAGATTTCACTATGTCAACAAGCTCTCTTCAGGCGGAGAAAACCGTTTACACATCGCTTATGTTGTTTTTCGACACTAAGCTAAATGTTGAGTCTTAATCTTAGCTAGAACCAATCTACACCTTCACTAACGTATTTTAAGGACTAAAAAACTAACCAACACACAATCTACCCTTTTGGATTTATACACTATCCGGATTGACACAATTACACAAGATCAAGAAACTAGAGGTTTGGATCTAGAAGAAGATAGAAGAAATCACTAATCTATAACACTTCGTTTCTTGGCGAATACGAGTGTTCTTCTCTTGCACTTGATAGAGGGAGGAAGAAGATGAGATTGGATCACTTGAAACAACATTAAACTATGTTAGTGATCAAGAATTATAAAGAGAGAAAGAAGACTTTAGTGAGAGAAAGAGATCTGAAAAATCTGTGCGAAGAGGTTTGAGATCTGCAAAGGAATAATGCGGTATTTATAGCCAAGACTGGGTAATGTCTTCTATGGGCGGTCCCGGCGGTACCAGATATATCTGAGGGTCGTCCTGCCTATCAGGGAGCCGCCACAAGGTAGATGCTCCCTTTTTGTCTTTTAGTGAAGAAGGTGAAATTTGGTGTAGAAGCTTCCATTTTGGGGGAAAAAACCAGATTTGAATTTTTATAATTTAATAAAACATCTCTTTAATAAATAAAAATATTTTATATATTTTTATTTTTGTAAAAATACTTTTGTAGAAATGTAATGTTTAAGAAAAATTATTTTCTTGATCACTAATCATGTTTAATGATTTGTTTATACATACCTTAAGTGATTTACGTCAAAATGGAAGTTTACAATTAATAACGTGTAAACGTTTATTTTTATCGTAGACGTTTTTACATTTTGTCATCTTTAAAATGTAGAGGAATCGAAAAATATAAATAACATTTTTAGACATTATTTGTATTAACAATCTCCCCTCTTTGATGATAACAAAATATAAACTCATTTAACATGAAATAAAATTTTTAAGTTATTAATGAGTTTCAATCGATTTCTCTCCCTTTTTGTCGAATCCAAAAAGGTAGATCGTCGAGTTAAGAAGAGAAAGAAATAGATGATGCTAAAGCTCCCCCTTGATGTATAATCCCCCTCGTTTGGAGCACCAAGGGATCGAGCTATGGTCAATTGCTACAATAATGAGTTAGAGAAAGCAAGTGCAATATATATTCCAACTTGTAGCAATATGATGACAAATATATATAGAAAGATATGGCTTAATAGAAAAGAAGTAGCCAACCACAAATATGCATGCAAATCACCTCATAATACTAATAAACTAAAATAAAGTCATTCCTTCATAATCATAGGATAAATTCATACTTGAAAAGTATGAATATTACAAGACTAGAAATTAAACATAGAAGCATATCATAAAGAAGCATCATACACTAGAATTAAACTAGTTGATTCTTGATGTCTAGGAAATGTTTAACCGAGGAATGGATGGTCATTAATTTAGAGGTGATAGAGGAGAAGTTGGTGAGGCATTATTGGGTGGAGCATGAAGTTGAGTTGGAGGACGAGTGAGGTGGGACTCAAGTCGATGAATGTCATCTCTTAACTTATGAAAGAGAGTTCGGGTGTACATGCAACAATGACAAAAACCAAAATGAAATGTGACTTAGTCATTTGTGGCGGGGTGAATTATGGTTGTTCATGGTGAAGGTGGCGATGGAGGGGTTTGTGTAGAAGCATATGCTACACGTTGAAACTCGGTTTCAATGATGTTGGATATGTGATGAAGTTGATTTAGTTCATTCACGATTTGCTCCCTAGTTTGATTTTGTGGTTGAGAAGTTAGAGATGGAGGGTTGGCAATGTTTGGAGAATGTGGTGGTGAAGTGTTGGGTGAAAGAGGAGGTGAAGGTGGTAGAAGAGTGTTGTGTCTCCAAGTGTCTATTATAGACATTCGGTGTCTTTTTGAGTAGTCTAAAAAAGATTTTTGAGAAGAAGACATGATAGAAGAAGAAGAGTAGAAGAAGAAGTGATAGGATGATGAAGAGTGAAGAAGATTGAGGGTTCATATAATAGAAGTTTTGGAAAAGCATGGTGTTGGGTGATAGAGATTCCAAAAAGTGTTTGGCTAAACAGAGAAAGACCAGCAAGGGCTAGTGTAGAGATGGTCAAAGATACTGAAAAATCGGTCCCATATATATGAGGGAGCCACCAGTTATTTACGAGGGCCGTTTTCTGGGAGTTAAGAAATTTCCAGAATTCCCTGTTTCTCTATTTTATGCCGAAAAGAGAAGGCTAGAGAGGGTTGTGTTTTAACAACTCCTATTTCCCAAGAATCAACTAATTTAGTCAAGTGCCAAATAAAATGGGTAAGCTAGCCTAATTCCATCATATAATTAATATAATACATATTGAGCAAGAAGAAACATAAGATATAGTTGAGAATAGTTATACACATACTAAGATAAATAATATCTAGTTTAATTATATAGACAATTTGTCCTAACATGTAATCGTGTTACATTAGGTTCTTGTGCAACATCTAATTTAGTTATGATGATTATGATGGGCACACCGAACATCTTTTGGAATTTCCTCATTTGAGAGATTAGATAGAGGATTCATTTTTATTGGGTGAGAGACGTATTTATGATCATTCGGGGAGTACCCGGTTAGTTTGTCGAGAAATTTTGAAAGCAACAAACCGTATGGCAAGATGCCATTAGGGCGATGCTTGAAATCATTTATTCGATTTATAATAAAGTGAGAAATATTGAATAAGGTGGAAGAGGTTATACAATAGAGCATATAGGCTTCACAAGCCAACAAGTGATCTTTGTCAATATCAACGGTGCACATAATGTTCTCTCAAATAAGAGTATGTGCCGTTTTCAGATAATGACAGGTCTCTTCAGTGAAGAGATTACATGGATCATCAAATTCAAACTTGAAACCGTTCAAACACTTTTTGGTGACGTTGTAGATTATTAAGTTAGGATGAACTAGTTTGGTATAAAGAGGATCTTTGGTTGGAGAAGAGTTA
The DNA here is from genome assembly GCA_026074375.1 of Tanacetum coccineum. Lineage (NCBI taxonomy): Eukaryota > Viridiplantae > Streptophyta > Magnoliopsida > Asterales > Asteraceae > Tanacetum > Tanacetum coccineum. Next base: position 22,359 of record BQNB010047382.1, on the reverse strand, counting down.
TGATGAAAGATAAACTTAAGAGACCATTCATTGTTATAAAAACAATGTCCTTCAAACGAAAGATAAAGTAGTGTTCCAAAGTCTCTAAAAGACGCAAATGTTCTTTTTCCATTTATTTCAAAGAAAATGACCCAAAGATCATCAATTAAAACAAGTTTGAATGTTTGATAAAATTTGATTATGAATTTTGGATAAAAATTTCCACTTATATGGAGGAAGTAGTTAAATCCTACTTTGTGAAGAATATTTTCCAAGTTGTCTTTAGAATCGAATGTTGTATCAGCAATTCTACCTTCATGGATTGGTCGATTTGATATTTTTAGAAATGACATCTTTTAAAAAGATGGTGTGTATAGAGTTTTGTTGTAAGGATTTACTCATCATATTTATGCATCTTCTTTAACTAATCAATAGTAAGAGGAAATCTTAGCATATATATATATATATATATATATATATATATATATATATATATACATATATATATATATTAAGGTTTTGATTATTAATGTCTAGTGTGTGTCTATATGCAACACATGTGAAGTTGCGGTTAACTCGACTCTAAAATAAAAACCTATGAGTTAACCCAAACACTCCTTTATTAGCTTTTGCTCATCCAAACATGTCGAATATATATTGGTTATATATCTCGGTTGATGTTCATGAGATCATTATGCATGAATGAAAAGACGTTTTTAGAATGTATTAACAATGCATTAAATATTTTTTATCATGTTCCTAACATGAGAAACTTTTAGAATAAATTGAGGTTTTGTTCATGTTGAAAATTTTTCACCAAGCACACTCAATTATGCAAATCCTAAGTCTACAGGACGCATATTACTTATACATTATGTTATTATAGTCCTAATTGCACATAAACATAAGAAAAATGAAAATCCCTAATTTTTTGATTTTATGTTCAAATGAACCCTAGACACAAATTAAAAAGAAAATTCATGGAATGACTTACAATTGATGATCTTTGAGATGTTATATGTGATAATTAGTGTTGATTTTATCTTTAATTTTTGTTTTAGTGGTTGATTTCGAGGTTTGGTGGATTTGGGTTCGTTTTCGTCGCAGGTCTGCAGAGAAGGAAGTGTTTGGTTTTGTGTTTAACAAAATGAGGGTGCAGACAAAAGAGGCTCGTCTGGTGGCGGTCTCATATCGATATGGGGCCACCTGATTAAATCAAGGGTCCGCCTTCAGCAGAGGGTTTTTAGACAAAAATTTAGACCAAGACTTTTGAAGGAGTGACATTTTAATTTGCATTTAGCCAATTAAAAATGCTTAAAATACTTCGGATGAAGTAATTAAGTTGTCATGACATGGAATGGAACGACGACTTGAATCGAGACAGAAGAAAAGAAGAGAACGATTTATGGAATGTGCTCCATCATTCCTAAACTAAGACGAAGATAATTAAACGATTCACGTTTAAGAGGTTTAGTGAGAATGTCGGCGATATTATCTTCGGACGAGACTTTTTCGATGGAGATATGTCCTTTTTGGACATTGTCTCGAAGGAAATGGTAACGAATTTCGATGTGTTTAGTTCGCGAGTGTTGCACCGGGTTTTGACTAAGGTCAATCACGCCTTTATTGTCGCACATGATCATAACATCGTCGAGTCGAATGTCGTAGTAGATAAGAGCTTGTTTCATCTATAGTTCTTGTTGACATGCCTTACCGACGCTTACGTATTCGGCTTCGGTCATGGATATAGCAAGAGCGGTTTGTTTCTTCGAGAACTACGATGTTAGACAACATCCTACAAACGTACAAATACCGCTAGTGCTTTTTCGGTCCACATAATCTCCCGCATGATCAGAGTCGGCATATACTACGGTTTCTATGTTGGTCCCCTTTGGATATCCTAATCCTAAGTGCATAGTGCCTTTAATGTATCGGAAGATATGCTAAACCGCTTCAAGATGAGAGGTTTTGGGATCCTCTTGGAAGCGTGCACAAAGGCAGACACTAAACATGATATCGGGCCTACTTTCTGTTAGGTATAATAAGCTACCTATCATACCTCGATACTTGGTACTGTCTACCGACTCATAATCTTCGTCTTTCGTGAGTTTTGTATCTGAGGACATGGGTGTTTCTATTGGTTTAAAATCTTCTAGGCCAAATTTCTTAAGCATTTCTCTAATATATTTAGATTGATTAAAAAAGATGTCATCTTCCATTTGTTTTATTTGTATATTTTTTATTTGTTTTATTTATAATTCAAGGAAGAAGTTAAGTTCACCCATCATGCTCATCTCGAACTCATCATGCATGATTTTGGCAAAGTCATCACACATTTCTTGACAAGTCAAACCGAATATAATGTGGTTGACATATGTTT
>BQNB010047382.1:0-12500 GCA_026074375.1 Tanacetum coccineum | reverse complement strand
GGTCCATGATGGTGGGGGTCTTTTGGCATAAAGGGACTTAGACAACAGATGCAATAATATATCAGGATAGCATACATTTAGAAAACACTTGTATTCATGGTTTATAGCATGTATCCCCCTCACGGGTTTATGAAATAGAAGATTTAAAAGTGAGGCTATGAACTCACCTTAACAGTATAGGGAAATCTGATTGATGGCAAAAGTATATCAAGTGAAAGTAACGGCTTCGTCACGCAACCTGGGGTGATATGTCAAGTCTTAGTGTGATAGTTTATGTTTCAAAACTTCATAAAGTTTAACGTATATCTTTGATTTATTAAATTATGGAAATATTGTATCGCTGTTCGGGCTATCATAATCCAGAGGCCATGTAGTATCGTTTGAGGAGCCAGGGCACTTTAAATCGTAAACCCAGCAAACTCGTCAAAACGAAAACTCAAATGAAACCCTTCATATGAAATTCCCTAGTAACGTGATACGATAAGATTTTAAGTTTCTTCAAAAGTTAGTTGATGATAAATTATGTTAAATATATAACGAAATAATGCGTCGATTTATGATTAATAACGATAAATGTGTCGGGTTTTAATAAAATCGAGTTTTATAATATTAATATATATTTTTATAATTTATATAAAAATATTATATTTTATATTTTTAAGTTTGCAAAATTGGCAATATATACCCTTGGTTTATAAACTTTTACAATGTTACAAGTTTAGTCCTTTATATATAAAAGTATATATAATTTAATCCTAACTTTATAACGTGGAAAAAATTAGGTCCTTATAGTTATACTTTAGAATATACATTTTAGTCCCTTTAGTTAAAATTTCGGAAAGGTTACGATATATACCCCTATGCAGGGAAAATTTCAAAACAATTCCAAAAAGCCATGCAAGCTTATTAGGTATTCCAAATGATATTTTCAGGTATGGATTATTAGAATAGAGCTAAAATATGATGTTCTAATCTAACAAAAGTTTAGAAAAAGGAATTCGTTAGGCTAGAAAGATCAAAACGGTCGTTTTAGGGTTTTAATCCAAAACACAGGTCTGAGGATTCTTGCTTCAAACAAAAGATTCATATATGATCGTAAGAGTATTATGAACATTCTAATACTATTATAACTTATTGGAACAAGATCTTGTCTTTACTTGAGCTAAATGGTCAAATGGGTTTTTATGACCTACGCCTAGAAATGGCTTCAGACTTCGTTTTTCTTGCTTTTTGGGCTTCTATTCTAAGCTTAGGACTTCTCTTGATCCTTCCTTGGTCTGAGTTAGAAAATACATTTGAGTGTATGATGAAATTTGAGGTGTGAATGAAATGTATATGTATGTATGACTATATATAATACTCGAAAACCTGGGTGCCCATGTTAGAGCTTAGGTAGTGGCCAGGTCATAGGTAATGACTATTAAGGCTATAGGATGAGAATTTGAGCTTGGAGCTAGATATAAAGGTGGAGGGTGTTTGAAGGCCACGCTAACCACCAGGGTGATGTAGTATTTTCTTTTTCTGGTGACAAAGGGAGGTGATAGAGGTGCTTATAAGCTGCTTGGTGACATAAGAGTGAGGTCATGGAGGTGCTAGGGTGGTTGGTTGGTTTAAAAATGGGTAAAAATTAGGTATAAATGGGTATCAGTAAAATGGGTACGTTTAAGGGTATTTGGTGTTTAGATCGAGTAAGGTTTAGATTAAGGAGAGTTTAGGTTTAGTATGAGTGTTTAGGATTAATGTTTAGTTAAGGATAAGGTTTAGGCTTAGTTTTAATGTTTAGGGTTTAAGTTAGGGTTTAAATGAATTAGGGTTTTAGGGTTTTGTTTAGGGTTTAGGGTTTTAGATTAGGTTTTAGAATGATTTAGGGATTAGGTTTAAGGTTTAAAAGTCATGCATTAAGTACTTGTACCTTGTGTTAAAGTGGTTGTAAGAAACCAAAGTGATTTAGGAGGTAAAATGACTAGTTTGACTTCTTGTAATTATTGACTTGTACACTGAGCTTTGAGAAAATGTTGTAACTTAATCAGGAGGAAAAGATTTCAAATTTATGAATTAATACTTGTACACATGCCTTAAAGGCTTGTACATTCATTTATATGTATACATTACATATAATTAGGGTTTTGATATAAACGTTAACGTTTAATGCTTGTTTTGATATAACGTTTTGAAAAGTACGTTTCAATTGGATAATGTAACCTAATAAAATGTATTTTAAGATATAGACTTGAAATATTTAGGAAATGTTAACATGATATATAAGCATATTTTTATAGATGGCCTTGAAGAGGTGTGTGAGCTCGTTTACTTTAGAGATGCAAGTTACATTGCATAATGAGATAAAGAAAAAAATTCCTGTAAAAAGGTGGTATATATATAATAGATGGATATTCCGTGCATCTAAATTAATAGGATGGATATTTTACATTGATGAAAATTATGGGTTTTATAGTCTCTCCTCCCTTAAAAAGAAATCTCGTCCCCAGATTTAGTATGGATGCGGAGTGTGTTTGAAAACAGATGGCGGATATTTGCACGAATTTGATCTTCGCAGTCCTATGTAACATTTTGGACCTCTTTAGAGTTCATCTTACTTTGATTATAGAATTCTACTTTGGTTTCATTTGCTTGACTCTTCAATCATAATCTCCACTGGTTCTTCCACAAAGTTGAGTTTGTCATCAAGTCGAAGCTCTTTCATTGGAATGACAAGGGATTCGTCAGATAAGCATTTCTTTAGATTAGAAACGTGGAAGGTATTGTGGACATTACTGAGCTCTTCAGGAAGCTCAAGTTTATATGCCACTGGGCCAATCCGTTCAGGTTTTGATGGTCTTATGTATCGGGGTTAAGCTTTCTTATTTCCGAAATGATGACACTTTACGAGGTGATACTTTTAACATAACACGATCTCCAACTTGAAATTCTAAAGGCTTTCGTCTTATATTGGCATAACTTCTCTGCCGGTCTCTTGCAGCTTGCAAGCGTTGTCGAATTTGCACTATCTTTTCAGTGGTTTCATGGATTATTTCTGGTCCTGTAAGTTGAACATCTCCAACTTCGGCCCAGCAAACAGGTGATCTGCACTTTCGACCATAAAGTGCCTCAAATGGTGTTGCCTTGATACTGGCATGGTAACATGTGTTATTGTCGGGAGAATTCTACCAATGGTAAGTGTCTTTCCCATCCTTTTCCAAAATCTATAACACATGCTTCAAAAGGCATTTTGGGGGGTTTTTTTACCCCCCCCCCCCCCCCCCCCCCCACCCCCCTCGAGGTGTTTTGAATGTCCTTGCTTTTTCCATCAGTTTTCATGGATGATATGTCGTAGCTCTTGTTCTAAATGTGTACCCAAAGCACTTTGTAATAATTTCCAGAATCTGGATGTGAAATGACTATCACGATCCGAGATGATGGATATCGGCACTCTATGCCGGGAGATTATTTCTTTAATGTATAACCTTGTAAGGGTTTCCATACTATATGTCTCTCGGGTAGGGATGAAAAGTGCGGATTTGTAAGGGCGATCGACAATACCCAATTGTGTCCATGTCCGTTGGAGCGTTTTGGGGAGTTTTGTGATAAAATCCCCATTGTTATTCTCTCCACTTACCATAGGAATCCTCCGTGTACCAGTAAGCCAGATGGCTTCTGACATTCTACTTTAACCTCTAAACATGGCAAACATTTCCAACAATTTAGCAATGATTGCTTCATGTTAGGACACCAATAGAGTTTTTTAGATCCTGAACATCTTGTCAAAACCCGAGTAATGAATATTTTGATTTATGGGACTCATGCATGATCAAGTCTCTCATATTACCAAAGAGTGGTAACCAGCTTCGGTTCTTAATACAACGAGTTCCATCAGGACGTATTTCAAATGCTTTATCCATTCCTCGTTAAGTTTACTCCTTGATGTTTTCTTCTTGAGTCTATCGGTTTGACCTTTAAGAATTGTGAGGGTAATTTTGGATGAATGGTCATAACTAATGATCTAACTCGAGTGTTTGATTTTTCTTCCCAGCATAAGGCATCTGCTACAAACATTTTACTAACAGGATGGTAGCGGAATTTCAACAATTCGATCTCAAGCAGTCTAACCAACGACGTTGTCTCATTTCAACTCTCTGATCAAGATATGTTGAAGACTTGTATGATTTAGTGAACACTGTACAGCTTTATACCATATAGTAGTGTCTTTAAATTTAAGATCGAACACAACTGCTCCCTAATTTGAGATCAGAAGTGGTATATTTTCTTCATAGGATAGAGTTTGTCGGATGCATATGCAATAACTTTCTCTCTTTGCATTAACACTACTCCAGACCTTGATGGATCATCACAGTAAATAACAAAATCTCTGCTTTCCTTCTGGTAATCAACATTTGAGCTTTACAAGCTTCTATTTAGTAATTTGGAAAGCGACTTTGATCTTCGCCCCAATATACTTCTTGTTTTTCTGGGTTAATTCAGTCAAAGACTTTGCAAGCTTGTGAAAAATCTTATTGATAAATCTCGATAATAACCGCGGAGTCTAAGAATGAGATTTCGGTGGTGTGTAGTAAAGATGCCCAACTCTTGACTGCTTCAATCTTGCGGGGTCATTAAGAAGTCTTGACTATCAAATTAAGTGTCCAAGAAATTGCACGATACGAATCCAGAAATCACACTTGGAGAATCTTGGCAACAACTTCTCTTCTGAGTAATTCTAGGATTATCTTAGATGATTGCGTGCTCTTTCTTTTTACAGAGTAGATGAGAATACAACGATGAACCCTATCACAAATTTCAATACAAGTATGGGTTACAAACACATTCATGAGATCCATGAATACAGCAGGCGCGTTAGTTAAACCAAATGGCATCACTTGAAATTCATAATGTCCGTATCTTGTTCTGAAAGAAGTCTTAGGAATATCTTCATCCCTAACTCTCAGTTGATGATAACCTGATCTTAAGTCAATCTTTGAGTAAATACTCAAACCTTAAAGTTGGTCAAATAAGTCATCAATCCTGGGTAATGGGTAATGATTCTTTATGGTAAGTTTATTCAAATCCCGGTAATCAATACACATCTGAATATCCGCTTTCTTTTTACAATTAAGATAGGAGCTCCCCAAGGTGAAGTACTTGGTCAAATAAAACCTTGGTCTGCCAACTCTTGAAGTTGGTTAGATAGTTCCAGCATTTCTGAAGGAGCTAATCTATAAGGTGCTCAGGCTACAGGTGTCGCTCTTGGAATTAAATCAATTTGAAATTCTACTTGACGAACGAGAGGAAGGCCATGTAGATCTTTTGTTAAAAACTTTTTGGAATTCTTTGCTACTGGTATTCTTCTAGTCGTTTCTCGTCCAAACTTCTTTCTCATTACTTGGGATACGAAAGCTTAACATCCCCTGGATATAACCTTTCTGTTTTATACAGGATATGAGATTTAGGCCGGTTACTGCGGTCACCCGTCGATGATTAATGTTTCACCGTCGATGGGAATGTGGACGACTTTCTCATCACAGATGATCCTTCATGATACTTGGATTAACCAATCATACCACTGACGACGCGAAACTACCGATTGAATCATATAAGATCTATTTTGAAAGGTTGTTTTTTAACAAGGCAGGATTGCACCTGAATAACGTGTGTTGTGCTACTGAGTTCCGCCAACCATTTCCGATCATCGTAAAAGGTATCTATTGTAACGGGTGGAATAATTAGCTTAGAGGCAAGAGATATGGATACGAAGCTTTATCGCTCAGAATACAAATAATACTCTATCTAGCTGTTGGGTTAGAAAACATACCTGTGACTTCGTTCTGGGTTTGATGAGCATTCCGTATCCTTTAGCATGTAGCTCTTCCTGGCATTGTTGTTGGTGGTCTTTTGGCACTGATTTGCATAATGCCCTTTCTCTCCACAGGTATGGCAAGTAACTGTCACTGGTAGATTACTTCAGTGGTTGTCCCTTTGTTTCTGCAATTCTTAGTCAGATGGCCCACCTTGTTGCAAATATTACACTTAACAGTGCAAGGTCCTGTGTGATGCAGAGTGCATTTCTTACACAAGGGACGGTTTCTAGTATACCTATTGTTTTCAGTTGGGGTGGTAGCATAAGCCCTGAAGGTTCAGGTCTTCTGTTTTGTTGGGTTTGGTGATTATGGTAGCGGTTAGTTGGTGTTGGTTTACGTAGGTTGTTGTTATTATCGTTGCGGTAGTTGTTGTTGTTGAAAGTTCTTCTGTCGTCAAACTTTTCGTTGTGATCACTTGATACTTGCACCAGAGGTGTACTTTGTTACCTGATCATTAGCCTCTGGCTATGTTAATGGCTTCCTCTAGAGTTTGAGGTTTAGAGGCGGTAACATCCACTCAATACTTTTTGAGCAATTCCCCCGATGAAAACTTCCATCATTCTTAGAAGCTTGCACCATAGTGGACTACAAGGTTGCCAATTCCTGGAATCTTCTCACATATGTCTTGAGATCATTCCCTTTACAGCAGATGGTAAAATTTGTCTTTTCCATCTTCTGGACTTCAGTTCGAGGACAATATTTCTTTATCAAAAGTTTTTGAATTCAACCCAGGTAATCTTGTAAGCTTCTTCTATCCTAATAGGGTAGGCAAATAATTCCATTAAGGATAAGCTTTTTTCAGTAAAGTACCAGTATCAACTCACTGTAGTCTTCGGGACAGTTGCTATGGGAAAACACTGATTCGTTCTTTCAACCGCGGATGAGACCAATCCGCCTTCCATACCGTTGAAGTTGATGGTTTGCATCTCATGACGCTTGTATAGCTACATTGTCTTGCCACATGAGCTTCTCTTGGTCTGGTGGTATTATCAGTATTTGCCATGTTAGCGGCTTGTGCTTCCAGAGCTGTGGAAACACTATCAGCACTATTTCCCTGAGGGTCAGACTGAGTCATGCTGGTGCGGTCAGATTGACATCCTTTTAGAGGCATTCTATCAACATATGATAACACTAAATATAATGATATCACGAAGGTTCTTAAAAAGATTAAGTTCACAAAATAAACATTTCACAATAGTGATATCGAAATCATAGATAATTCCATGATCAAATAAGTATCTATGATTTATTTAGAAATCATGGTATGATTCATAACGATGGAGACGGAGATGATGATATAAGAGAAGTTGTTTTAGGATGGATATATCGGTATTATGAAACAACAAGGTATAACAGGATTGCCATTGTATTATATCATGAACAACTTGCCTTTGTACTGTACATAGTCAAAATTTGACAAGTGTTGTTATTTATACCACACATCCCGTGGCTAGGTTAAAAGCTATAACTAGTATCTAATCTAGTAGTTCGATGGTCCTTTTTGGCTGTTCTTGAGTTCATAGATTGCATTCAAAAGACTTTCCTTGTCTGCTTGGTAACAGACTTGGATTTCTTCGATGATTTATTCTAGATTAGCAATCCTGAAGTGAGCCAGAAACAATCCTTGTTTGTTATTTCCCATTGAATTCTTTGAGTTAGCAATTCGAGCACAGCCTTTAGAGTTCTTTCCAAATTGTCAAAATCTTGTTGTATAATCACCCGACCTTTTTTGAGACCTTCTATTTTGTCTTCTATGTGCTCAATGCGGTCGAGAGAGAGTTCATCCAGGTGATTCAGAATTCCTCAATTTGCTCCTCATGACGTTCCAGACTTGTCTTATGAGAGCTTTCTCCCATCTCAAATTCTTGATGTAGGGCAGAAGTAGAGGAGAATGATTGGTTATGGCCTTGTTTCTTAGGTGACAATAACTCCTTCGGAAGAAAGAATTCTTAAGGATTAAACATTGGAGATAGCATTTTAGATGGAGGCACCATAGTTGGTGGTGGAATAGGTTATTCTATAGCATAGTATGCATGCTTGACCTTCATATAGGGGTCATCATGAAAAAGTGAAAGAGTTGGTGAAACTATTAGAACTACAACAAATGAGTTATTTGAAGAGCTAGAATAAGTTTTTTCCTATGAAGCTGACATAGTCCCGGGGAAGCAGGATTAGTCCGCAAAGTTGGAGGAAAAAGCCATCCTCAGTATCAGAAGTAGATGGTTTGGGAGAAGACATCACTCGGTTACAACAAGCGGTAAATAACATAATTATTTATATAATATTAATAATAGTTATGTATCTTACATGACTATTCAGGAGATGTTGGCACGAAACTTTGATGAGAAAGTATTAAGGTTTTTAACCTGTTCTCTATAACCATGGCTCGAAACAATCTATAACACCCCCATATCTGACATAATAGCAGCGGAAGCTCATCTATGGTATTATTCATATACACAGTCATAATCATAGAAAACGACTTGAAATTGACGTTTAAAAGATGAGTTATCATTCATATCATTATCAAGTTTTTTACAAACAGAGGTCCCAAAATCTAAAAACATAAAGTTTGAATGATAACAATTTAGCCATCTTCAAGTCCGCCACTTCGTGCCATAAGATGTTCAGTTACCTGAGATAAACATGCTAAAAAGGTCAACACAATGGTTGAGTGAAATTCATAGGTTTATGATAAATAGTGTGAATAGAAGTCATCATAAGAGTGGGTTACGTTGTTATACACCCATAAGTGTAATAATTGCAATGAGTAAAATTATTATGGAAAACAATATTATTGCGTCTAAGCTCATGGAACTCAAACTGACTAGTGTATATATCAATAATGATATATATAAAGATAATGACCCCCATGTAGGTAATTGCCATATACCTATGAGTTTCAAATATAGTGCGTTTGGTTACTGACTGATTCCTTTTAATACATATAAATATATAATAAATATATATAAATATATATAAATATATAATAAATAGGATAATATCAATAATAGTAGTATAGTATTACCGGAAGTATCGGTCTCTCACTTCGTTACCCACAAAGTTCAAAACCGGACCCGGGTCGTTCTTCCCGACGAGGCGTGAATGGAAAATCGAGTCGAGGTTTGAAAATGATGCTTGAATGATCAAAGTTTAGATTTGGTTTTCTAAATCCTACGGGAAATTACAAAAATTTAAACTAAGGAATACTTAAAACTACGAGCAAAACATAAAAAGGCACAGGAATTTAAACTTAAAACTACGGGAAAGTATAAAAAGGCATTAAATATCTTAAAAATCTACGAGAAGCATAAATAAGGCATAAAAGGAAATCCTAAGTCTACGGGAACAAAATTATAAAGGCAATTAAAGTTAAAACGCGAAAACGAGAACGGGATCAAAACCCGTTCTTTAAAAAATCAAAATCTAAAATTTTAACTCTACGGATGCAAATCTATTTTTCCTAGGTCCTACACGATAAAAGAAAATTTTCAAAAAAAGAAATATATTTTTTTGATTTTTATTTTAATTATTATGAATTAATTACTGATTTAATCTAAATTAAATATTAAAAATACTAAACATTTTTATAAAAATCTGAAAAATTCACAGAAAATACTTTAAACTATGCTTAATCTAAGAAAAATAAGAACTTGAAGGTTTGCTGAAGAAATAAGCCGTAAATAAGCTAAATAAGCAAATAAGCTAAACTGACCTAATGTAGTTAAATATTAAATTTTGCAAAATCCTAATGGAAAAGTCCCAAGGGCGAGTTGTTAGCAGAGGTTGCGTTAAGGGCTTTGTGTATAAGGGGGAGGTCATGGGTTCGAATCCCATGCCTCACCTTTTTTCAAAAACATTTTTTTTAATTTTTTTTAAACACTTATAAACCTGACCAAAATAAGCAAATTTTAAAAAATGACTTTTTGAAAAAATGACAAATAAGCTCAGAAATAAGCAGCTAAATGTGACAGACCATACTATTTAAACACTAAGGCATGCTTAACCTAAACTGTTGCTATTTTTTTGGCACAATAAGCTGAGCAAAAAGGTAATAAGCTAAGATAAGCACTAGACTACACCTAATAAGCATAAGTTAACTAAATTAAGCAAGGCAAACAGACAAATAAGCCTAGAAAAGTAAAATAAGCACTTGGGCACTTAACAAGTAAAAACAGGTCAAACTACTCTTTTTAAGCTAGAATTTAGAAAAATTAAGCAAAAGGTAAAAGATAAAAGGCACAAACAGATGGATTTTAGCAGCCAATAAGCACCTAAGAACAAAAAGTAGGCATTTTGAACAACACATAAGCCAAGAAAAAGCAAATGAAAAAGGGCAGTCTACCTTTTTTTATACTAAGGATGAAATGGCTTAATTACCATGCTACTTTTTAGGAAAATAAGCAAATGTAAAACAGAAATAAACAAAAACAGATGGAGTTGGACAGCTAATGAGTTTGTGCAAAAATTTTTAAAAGCTAAAAACAATTTTAAGACATTGAACATAAAAATGGCTTAAAACTTGGAAAACACTCAAACAGGATTGGTGACAGACTTGGATATAACACAAGTAAACCTAAAATATTTTTATCCTACTGCATTTGAAACTTAAAAAGACACAAAACTAAGACTCAAAAGATGATTTTTAAAAACTAAATCAAATAAGCCCTTATGCCTTGTTTTTGACCACATTTTTGAAGAATTTTTTAGAAAAACTCTAAAACAATCTTAAAAACTTAAAAACTATGAAAAATAGCTTAAGAACAACTTCAAATGGCTGACCAAAAGTAGCCAAATGACCCATAAGGTTTTTTACACCAAATTTACCCGTTTTTAACCCTTGACCCAAACACCCCTTTAAAAGGGTTTTGAACTTTTTTAAACTTGTAAAAACTGTTTTAAGCTAGGTCTTATAAAAAGCAGGTAATAACCAAGTCAAATAAGCATGACCAAACACGTTTCAACAAGATTAAAGAAACCAAATAAGCTAGAACTTAGAAACAGTTTTAAGGGAATATATAAGATAAATTTTGCATAAAACTTAAAACTTCATTCAAACAATAAAAGCTTACAAGAATTAAAGTAAAATGACAGAATTATAAAACATAAAAACATTAAAAAAAAACTATTCTACAACTACTCCTAGATATTATCTTCAATCTCTGTCTTCTTCCTTTTATATGCTACCAAGGTGTGTTTGTTGTGTTTCTTTAGTGAGAGACTTTAAAGCACCATCTAAACCCTTGATTATGAGTGCTGCCCAAGAAAATCAATCACAACCCTTCAATCTTTTATCCTTAGTCTTGACGAATAGGAGGGTTAGGGATTGCCAGCATGGATTATTTGTTTGTGAGGTGGGGTGAGTAGGAATGTGGCTTTTTTTTTGTTTGGGGGTGAAGTGGTTTGTCGTTTGTTGCAGGGATAAACAGTATAGGGTTCAAGTTTGGCGGGAAAGGGGGGTTAGGGATATTCAGTGTTTTATATCTGGGTGAGAGTTTGAGAAAATGGCACAATTGGCCCTTCAACTCTTATAAGATTATTGCAGAGCTGGTCCTTGTTGGTGTAAAGAAGTTTATGGATTTGGCAATGTTAGTCCCTGGAAGTGTATAGGGTTAATGCAAGAATGGTCCTTTGTGTGTTAACACTTGTTAAGGGGTTTTGGATTTGGGCTAATAGGGTTACTGTTTGGGCCGGTTGTATAAAAAGGGATTATGGGCTTTTTTTTTATAAAATGAATTTTGGTTTTTAAGGGTTTAAAAGAGTTTTGTTTAAATATAGTGGGCTGACCCGGCCCACTAAAATGGGTACGGGTGGGTCCACTTTTAGCAATTAGGTTTTCGGGTTCGGTTTTCGATGCTCTTTCGAATGCCACTTCTCGGGGTTGACTTTGACTTTATTTTGACTTCAACTTTGACTTTTTGACTGGTTGACTTAACTTTGATTTGGACTTTGGCTTTTTCAGGCTTTTCCATTCTGTGCTCGGTTTTGTTGTTTTTGGCTTCATTTTTCCTCCTTTTGTCGGATATCCGTTTCCTGCACAATATAAATCAAAACATACAAATACAATGTATTTTTGGTACGTTTTTGGTCATTTAAGTCTGTTTTTATATGTAAAAGGTATGTGTAATTAAACACATACCAGAATGCTTGGAAATACTTTCATAGTTTTAAAAGCCTTGAAGTTGATTCTCACGGAATAGATTTAAGCTTATTAATTCTTTGAACACGATCTCAAGTATGTGTGCGTACAAGGTTTTGCTGATTCCGAGGTATCGAAACCAGCAAGGGGGAAGGAGTAGATACACTAAAAGGTACAACAGGTACACGTGATAGAGTCCATAGCCTTCTTTAATTTTAGGCCATTCCGGGAAGAAAAATGTCATAACCGCAAAGAAAATCAGTGTCTTAACTTGTTACTTTCAGGTGCACTATTTCTTTTACATGGGGGAAGAGATATCTTGTTATTTTTAGTATGCATCATTTGAGATACCAAAGGGAAAGTATTGTTAAAAGATTTATTCTAGCGTGAAAGTTGAAGATATGTTTCTGATTCAATTAATGTTTCCTCGACCGGTCAACCACTAAGCTTATTATTAAAAAAGAGAGTATAAAAAAGAGGTACACATAGGTATGATGATACCTTTATTT
>BQNB010047381.1:0-43152 GCA_026074375.1 Tanacetum coccineum | reverse complement strand
AATCTCATTGATCTCATGAAGGAGTGTCATCAATGAACTCACTTTGGGGGAGATTATTAGCCTCAAAATATTGAGTCGAACATGAAGTTCGTCCATTATGTATTTAGTCTCGGTCAATCTATTAGTTAACGTTGTAATAGGAAAGAATCGGGAATCTGGCTCGATAATTAAACTAATATTGTATATGTTTCGGGTTTAATCCTAAGCAAGACCCGAACCCGGATCCTAGTTAAATATCCCGCACGTCACTTTAAGTGTCGGGGTATATATATACCTTTTCCACTTTGGAAAAGGTACACATAGGTTGATTTCATTTTTAATATTTCACTTTTTAATTTCTCTCTCAACTCTCTCTCTCTTCTTTCTCTCTCTAAAACATCATCTCTTCTTCTCTTTTCTAGTTCGATTCGTGTTGTGTTATATGTAGTGAAGTGTTTACGGGATCCTACAAAATCACCAAGTTTCGGGTCCATTGCTTGACAGCAGTAGATAGCATCCGTTTGTCTGAACCAGGAAGATGATTGAGATAACCTTGCAGGAGGAGTAGATTCAGGTCTTTAAAGTCACTGGGATACAGGTTCTTGAAATCTTTTTCAGTAATCGTATGTTCTTTTAAGTCAGCTCTTCGGAGGACAATTTCGCTCAAGTAGTCATACCCGTATCTTGAGTATGCTTTGATTCTGACGACACTAAGAATCCGCATGTGTGTTCTAACATCTTTTCTACGTGACGGAGAATCATGTTTGTCAATATAAAACTTCTATCGATTAAACCACCAGTAAGAAATTCCATATTTTGCACTTATGTCATAAGTACACACGTCATCAATCCACATTTGTTCTGGCACGAGCAGTTCAAGCCCAAAGTCAGGATAACTAGCAGACTTTATCTTGGAAATCGATAGTGTAGGATTGCTTCCTTTGCTGCCATATCGTAAATACTCCAAATCATTGTTGAAGAAGAATTATGGTTGAATAATGACATGACCTGGAGGTCCACCAAGAGGCAGTGGTTGGTTGACATTGACTCTGACTTGATCTCCTTCTGGATTCGTCTAGTCAATCTTATCGGTGAGTATTTTGTGACACTCCTCCATCTGGAAATGAAGGTGAATGACGTCTGGGTAGAATGCTTTAACAACTTCATATGCCTGCCCTTCGAAATCTGCTTATGTAAGCTTGGTCTTGTTCACTTATCGGTAGTACCATTTCATGAAAGTCGTCATGTCTCCAGTCTTTGCAAGCATTGAGTTCTCAGTAGGGGTATCAGAAATTGAACCAAACACAGAAGACCAATTGTTCTCTACATCTGACACATTAGAAGATGGAATGACCCAAGCAGGTTCCGAAGTCGCTGGTATTTCCTCTTCTAGTAGTGGTTTCCACCAGTCTTTTCACGAGTTAGCTTTTGGTTGATGATCATTCTTGGAGTCTTCATCATCAGACAAACGTACCTGCTCTTCGGGAATGGAATCATCATGTATTAGATAGTCAGTTGGAGATAACTATTGAGCCTCAGGGATGTCAGCTGACTTATATTGAGTGTCAGATGTCGTCCAAGCCATAGATTGTGAAGCTGAGGCAGCAATCTTGGATGAACTTGTAGCTTGACTGCCTTGTTGCTATGTAGATTTAGATGTACCAGTAGATGGAGGAGGAGGAGGTAGGGGCAACTGAGAGGATCCTGATGCTCCAGAAGTACCTGGAGCACCATATACGCCTGCTAGAGGAGGTGGTGGAGGTGGTTATGTAGGTAGAGATCCATAAGGAGTTCTTTGTGACTCATGTGTCTATCTTTTCTTCTTACGTGCTTCTTCCTGATTAGCTAAACGTTGATTTGAATAGTCTAGCTCCACTGACTTCTGCAAAGCTTCATACAAGTCATTGTAAACTTCATGAGTCTTATATGTGTTGTCTTCAAACATCCGTTGTTGAAGAATTTACTTCATATCAACGGTGGGAGATCCCTGAAGCGGGCTAGGAGTGGAGCTTGCATTGCCCAGTCAACTGCATCAGTGACTATCTCATCAACAGCTTTGCTCACCTGGTGGGGAATATTGAAATTCTCTAATTTGTACAGTCTGGACCCATGTTTATCTAACCTTTCCTCCAGGGCTAAGTTTTTTTGTATCAGATCTGCGATATGTTGTTCAAGCTCACCTATGCGACGAACTAGGATCGGATATGTGGTGCTTTGAAGTGGTGGTGGAAGAATTATTGTTGTTTCGATTGTTGAGGTTGTTGCTATTGATGTTGGGAGTGGAGAGTCAGATTGGATGGGGACCGAAACCATTGACTGAACCTCTACTTCAGCATTGGTTTTCCCTAGTTCTTCTTCCTGTGGCTTCTCCACAAAGAACTGATCAGTGAAGTTGAGTTCTTTATCAAGGTTTTGAAGAGAGGACAAGGTTCTAGTGGAGCTAGCAGGTTCTTTAAGAATCACCTGATCTTCAGTTAGCAGTCTGAGGTTTCCCTAAACATTTGGGTAAGCAGTTTTTGTAAACTCCTCATCCATTTGCTCAGGTTTCTGCTGAGTTGAAGCATCAGAGGTCCCTAAGTCCACGTGTTCAAGGTTTGGTCCAGCATGAACTACATGACTCGATTGAAGTTGAGACTCGGTAGCAATACCAGGGTTTGGTCCAGCCTAGCCTTCATCTTGTACACCAGGGTTTGGTCCAGCCTGGCCTTCATCTTATACACCAGGGTTTGGTCCAGCCTGGCCTTCTTATTGATTTCTAGCATTGATCTTAGAAGCTTCCTCGTCATATTCGGTTTCACTGTCAGTCAGATTTAGTTTCGCATCCATGGAAGGCGACTCGGCATGTTTAGAGGACTCAGTGGGCATAGGAAGGCGCCTCTGAAAGATGAATTATTCTGTAGGACTCTTCTTCTTTGGAGTCTGAAGGGTGAGTAGATCGTGAGCAGCTTGTTCCTCAATGACTTTCTCTTTACCTTTTCCTTGCACCTTTAGAAGCGGTTGGAATTTCTCAGAGACAGGCTCTCTCAATACCACAGGACAAGCTGGTCTTGGAGTTCATTCCCCTTGCTCCTTTAGACTTAGCTCCAGGGCCCGTTGAATATTTGTTTCTTCATCATCATGTGCATGTTCCTCAACTAGAACACCTTCATCACTGGGTTCATCAATCAACCTGAGTGGACTTTTAGCCTTGCGCCTTTTTCCCACTAAGCCAGCCTTTGATCTCTTAGCAAGTAAAGGATCATCAGAAGTTTTTTTGACTAGCTTTCTTTTCTTGGGAGTCGAGTCACCAGCAGGTTTTGTAACCTTAGCTGCTTTAGATTTAGTGACCTTAGTAGTTTTAGAATACTCTGTTGCTCCTCCTTCATTTGCCTTGTCACGTTCTGCATCTAGAATTTGTTGATACTTGGCAACATGCTCTTGATAATCTTCGTAGTAGGGTGCTCCTTTGATTTCATCAGTGAGAAGCACATCAGGTATCAACGTCCTAAATATTTCCCTACCATCCTTCCCCACAAACCTAAGAGTGTTCAGAATGTTTTCATCATGTGAATAGTGAATAGGCGAAGCAGTCCTTAGATGAATGTTGTTTGGTTCTTAGGTGATGGATGATTAGCTTGGTGAATCTGATGTTTGGGATAAGCAGAAGAGCGGTCTTCTTCTTTCCACGCGAAGCAGTAGCGAGATTCTTCCTATCAGTGAGAAAGGTTTGTATGGATTGAACAAACTCTTCCCAAATCCTTTCAGCATAGTCAATGTTGGAGCGATGAGTGATACCCCAAAGTATCTGCAGTACAGGATCTCTTAGTCGGTCATATCCAGCAGTTTTTCCTGTTAGGCACATGTTGATCATGGACAAGACTGCTCTTCATGGTTGGTAGAGAGCATTAACAGACATAGCAGACACATTCCTAAGAGTGATGGGGTATCCTAAAGTATTGACATACTCGATAACAACATCACTAGATGGTGGAGCCACAAAGGGATTGTCATCACTCATTGGAGTGATATTAAGAGCATCTCTAAGAATATCTTTGTGGAGATTGAACCATTGCTCATCCAGCTGACAACTGTACAACCCAGTAGATGAGTTGAAGCACATTATGTCCCAAAACTGCTGAATGTAGATAGCCGGAATCGTAGAGGATGCCGTGAAGGCCCTGAAGAAGTTGGTGTTCTTTAGTAAGGCCACGGCCATTGGGAAGATTGGATTCCTCTGAGGCTTGTGTACATCGAGTACGTTGTTGCTCTTGCCGATGGGCACCCACTTGCTTAAAGGAAATATCTGATCATCTGTTCTGGTAGGTGGTGCGACAGCAGGAGCTTGTTCGACGGGAGCATCATTCGCAGGAATGTTTAAGTCAGCCATAATATCTGCACAAGTAGATCCAACAGGAGGACATACATACAGATATATGATGTTAGATGGGAGCAATTGCTCAAAGGGATGTCAACCTTGAAATAAGTTAACCCAAAGATATTTGATAGTTTGCTAAACCAATCTAACGACAACTTGCTAACTGATTCAATGAGTGATCCTCAACTCGCTACAATTAACTTGCTAGAACATACTAATAGAAACACTTAACTCGCTACCAAATCGGAAAATTTTTAAATAGAGGGTTAAACATTATAATTAGTAAAACTTCACTAACTTGCTAGGGGGTAGCGAGTTGCCTGCACACAATTAAATAAGATAGGATATTCAACTCGCTAGTGATACCTCGCTGGTGACAACTCGCTATGAATATTCTTATTAGAATACTAACTCGCTGTTAAATTTGGAAAATTTGAAATAGCGAGTTGAATATTTTAATGAAAATATACAATCTTCATCAACTCGCTATAGGTCAGGGAGTTGACTCGCTACTTAGCATACAGAAAACTCGCTAAAACCTAACATCACATATACGAGCAAACACGATCCTGGAAACACATGATTTATGCTTAGACAACATCATCAAACATTTTGCAACATTCACCAACAACAACCAACAGCTATCATCTAACTTTTGACCTTAAAAGTCAACTTAAGCCACGAAAATCAATAAGATCCCAAAATAATGAATGTAAATCCAAATTAAACACAAACAAGGCATCATTTATTCACCCTAAACCTATCCCAGCAGATACCATGTCATTTCAATCATTAACTAAGATTCAGATGATAAAACAAGTCGAACACTTTGATTTGTACCGAGTTAGGGAGAAAAAGGCAACCACGTTTTAGAACAATGATCATTATATGATAGATAATGAGTAACAGAAGGTACCTTAACACAAAAAGTCACAGAAATCAAAAATCAAGTGAGGGTTCATTCTAGCGAGTTGTGTAGGCTGTTTTGAAAGAAAACTTTGACTAAATATTTTGAAGGTTTGACCAAACAATAACTCGCTGACACTTATATATCATAAACGTTTTATCATTTGGCAATTTTGGTCCCTACACTTTCAAAGACCATTACATTATGGTTTAATGTATTAATAAGGTTCATACAAGTTTCAGATTTGGCACACATGGTCCTTGTAATTTCATAAGCCTTGGAAACATTTAGCAAATTGCACATAAGTCCCTAAACTCACACATTATTGATAAATTTGGCCCTTTGAGTTAAAATAAATATAACTCCTCTTCAACATGTAAACCCGATCAATACAAGAACCATTTACCAATTAAATGTTTGATGAATTAAAATGCCCGTTATATGTCATAAATTTGAAAAACACTCTCCTCCTCAATTAATGACCCATTTTTTATTGAAAGAGCTGTAGTCATTGATTGAGTGTCAAATTTTGAAAAATTCAAGTCCAATTGATTTTCAAACAACATTTTTCCACCGTTGGTAACACAAATAATTTTCTGAAGAATCATATACGAAAAATCATTTGGTAAATTAAAGAAGACTTATCTTCTATATCAAGAAATAATGCACTGAAACGTACATTAGATCGATTGTGCACGGAAATGAAGTAATCCATGCCTGGGAGAACTTAATCACCCGTTGTCAGGAACAACCGTCTTTTTGACGACATGCTTTCCTCAGTTTGAAAAACAGGTTGCAGTCTGAAATAACTACAAGCCATGAAGACATGTTTTGAAAAGTTTGAACTTCCACTCGAGCTTCATTTAAAGACCCGTGTCATTATTGAATGACATTTCTAGGACCGTAAATGTTATCGATAAACAGAAGACATGTCTTGAAAAACTATTTTTTGTTATTTTCTATTTTCTGATTTTTATGGTTTTTGTAGGTTTTATATTTTTGTATTTTCTTTTTAGATTTAAGCTATATACATATTTACATAGGATATGGGAGGACCATCCTTTACTCCTCTTCTCCTTCCTGAAGACGTTTAAGGGTTTCCGGAGACATACTCTTCATACCAAGTCACGGGAGTAGAAATTCGAACCGCTCTCTTGGTAATGTTTTGGTGAATATGTCCGCGAGCTGATAATCTGTCGTCACGAAGTACAATTCAACCACGCCCTTCTCAACTTGCTCTCGTATAAAATGGTGTCGTATGTCAATGTGCTTAGATCGGGAGTGCTGGACATTATTGCAGTAGAGAGTAATGGCACTGTGATTGTCACAATACAGGGGAATCTTATTGAAGACAAAGCCATAGTCTAAGAGATGTGATCTCATCCAAAGTATCTGAGCACAACATCCAGACATGGCAATGTATTCAGCCTCTGTTGTTGAAATCGCAGTGCTCTTTTATTTCTTTGATGACCAGCTGACTAATTTATCTCCAAGGAACTGAGTACTTCCAGACGTACTTCTTCGTGTGTCTTGACACCCTGCATGGTCCGCATCTCTGCAAAGGCTGTAGTGCCATACGGTTGTCTTTCGGATACCAAATACCCCAATTAATGGTTCCTCTGAGATATCGAAAGACCCGTTTAAGTGCTTCAAGGTGTTTTTTGGTAGGCGAAGCCTGATACCTAGCACACATGCATACAGTGAATACAAGGTCGGGTCTGTTGGCAGTGAGATACATTAGGGAGCCGACCATGCTACGAAATCGAGTCTGGTCAACTGGAATCCCTAAGGGGTCCTCCTCCAGTTTAAGTCGATCCACCATGGGTGTATCAACAGGGTCACAGGAATCCATCCCAAAATGCCTCCTGGATTTTGAGAAACTTGTAAACCTAGGAAAAAAGACATTTATCCCATCATTGACATTTGAAATTTGGAACTCATCTCATTGGAAAATATGTCACACGCTTTCGGGTCGGTCGAGGCAAATATGATATCATCTACATATATTTGAACAAGAAGAATATGTTTGCCTGTTTTCCGAGTGAATAATGTCGGATCAACTGCACCCTTGGAAATTTTTTTGTCCAGAAGAAATCGTGACAAGGTATCATACCATGCCTGAGGAGCTTGCTTTAAACTGTACAAAGCCTTCTTCAGACGATAAATATGTGTCGGATAGTCCGGATCAACGAAACCTTCTGGTTGACTAACATAGACTTCTTCCTTCAACTCGCCATTAAGGAATGTTATCTTGACATCCATTTGATAGATGGTTATGTTTTTACTGGCGGCATTGGTGATGAAGATACGAATAGCCTCGATACGTGCAACCGGTGCAAATGACTCCTCAAAATCAATACCCTCCTCTTTTTGATATCCCTTGGCCACCAACCTAGCATTGTTCTTCAGAACATCACCGTACTCATCAAGTTTAACTTTATAAATCCACTTGAGAGTAATAATCATGACACAGTCTGGTTGAGGTACTAATTCCCATACTTGAAGTTGATCAAATTCGTGAATCTTATCTTGCATAGCTTGAAACCAGCAATCTTCAGTTATTGCAGATTTGAAGTTTTTTGGTTTGACTTTTGACAGTACAGAGTTATACAAGCACCACAAGGCATCGGTTACCAGTTATTTTCTGGTGGATACCGGCCGAGAGGGATTGCCAATAATATTATCCAACGGGTGATCTTTGCTCCATTTCCCGAGATGATGAAGTGTTTGAGAGACATAAGGAGATTCTGCTGATGATGATGCTTCATAACTAGGTTCCAGAAAAAATACGTTTATGAAGGGGTTATTGTCAACAGGAGCAAAAGGATTGTCTTCTAAGAGAGTAGATTCAACTGCAACGCCTTGATGTAAAATTGGAGATTGTAATGCCGAAGATGATGGTGAATGACTTAGAGAAGGTGCTTCTTGATCAATAGTAGTAGATGAAGGTGTACCGGCTGAATTGACTGGAAGTGAAACTGCTAGAGCAAGAGAGACTGGTCTTTCAGTACGAGGAGGTTCCAGGTATTCATCGAACATTGGTTGGAATAAAATCTACAGTTCTTTATTTGTGGGAGGTACATAAGGTGATGTCAGAACCGGATTTGGTACGAGTGCTGAACTTATCTGTCCAGGCATCAGAAATGTAGTAGTGGGTCCTGTACTGAGCTGCACATGAGCCATATGCTCAATTAGCTCATCAAATTGAACGTGAATAGTTTCCATAATTCATCGGGTTCTTTTGTTGTAGATTCTATACCATTTCTTGCTAGGTGCATAACCAACGAATATTCCAATATCAGCTGTTGGTTGTAATTTTCCAAGATCTTCGCTGTCATTTGTAGGGTAACAAAGAGCACCAAAAACACGTCGGAAAAAGGTAAGATCGGTCTGTCTTATATTGGCACCAGTCATATAGGGTTTTGTTAGGCGAGTGTGAATGAGGGTTCGATTTTGGGTGTAAAAAACGGTTAGCAACAGTTCTGCCCAAACTTCAGAGCCTTGGAAAATATCAGCATTGTCCTAACGGCCTCTACAAGAGTACGGTTCTGTCTTTCGACAATGCTGTTCTGCTGTGGAGTCCTTGGAACTGTCTTTTGGTGAAAAATGCCGACACGTTCAAAATATGCAGTCAAATATTTATTGACAAATTATGTGCCATTATTGGTACGAATGTATCTAATAGTTTTGTTGAGACCAACTTGTATTTGCTTCAGAAATTTAATGACGACCTCTGGGGTTTCATCTTTCGATCTCAAAAACTTAACCCAAATAAACCGAGAATAATCATCAACGATGACTAAGATGTATTTCTTTCCATTAATTGTTTGCACTCGCATCGGTCCACATAAATCCATATGAAGGGTATTAAGAACTTCTAAGTTGGTGTTTTTGGTTTTGGGTTTGTGGGTATGCTTTTTGCTCTTTCCTAGTTGACATGCAGAGCACAAATGATCTTTCTCAAACTTCAATCTAGGTAAACCTCTGACTAAGTTATTTCTTGCAAGGTCATTGATGGTACCGAAGTTCAAGTGGTTTAAACGACGATGCCATAACCATGATTTTTTCTTGGAGGCCTTAGACAACAGGCAAATGGGAGAGGACTTCATCATGTCTTCAACCGAGATAGTGTACAAATTAGAGCCGCGAGAACCTTTAATCAATTCAACACCATCCGTATCTCAAACATAACATGAATGTTCCCTGAATGCAACTTCCAGATCAGAGTCGCAAAATTGTCTGACAGAGAACAGATTGTGTCCTAGTCCTTCCATATAGTATACCTTGGAGATTACACTGTTACCAATCACATAATCTTCATAACCCATAATAGCACCAAAGTGGTCATTCCCGAATCTAACTATCCCGATGAACTTTTTCACGAAATTCCTAAGCCGTGAGCGGTCCCCGTCATATGTTTTAAATAGCCTGAGTCGAAATACCAAAGGATGATCTGTATGACCTGCTGTCGGAACCCAATATAATCACTTTCACTTCATTATTGAAACAAGAAAATAAGATGAGAAGAATTGGAAGAATTGTAGAGAGAAGTTAGAGAGAGAAAGGTAGAGAGAAGAAAAAGATGGATGATTACTTGCAAAATTACAAATGAGAATTAACAAGAATCAACAAGAATCAACCCCCTCTCCATACTTGGAGAGGGGTATTTATACTTAATACCAAGAGGCTTTCATGCCTTGGTATTTCTACGGGCCGGGCTCGGGATTACTTGGGCTTTCGCCCGATACACGTGACCGGTTAGATTACATTTAAGAGCCCGTTTACCCGTGTAGCCTATTACAACGTATAATTATTTAATGACTGAGACCTAATATAGTTATGAACGAACTTCCATTGTTCGACTCATTATTTTGAGGCTAACAATCTCCCCCGAAGTGAGTTCATTGTGACACTCCTTCATGAGATCAATGAGATTGCTTTTGTCGTTAAGCTCTTGTGATCTTTGTCTCTGTCTACATTGTAGGCTTGTTCCTTCATGCTTTGTGATCTTTGATCTTGAGCCTTTGTCATTGTCTTTTGACTTCGTCTTTGCGTCCGAGATCTTTAAATCTTTATCCTTTTGTCTTGATCGTCTTTGCCACCTTGCGATCTTGTGTCTTGACCAACATGCTCATACTTTGCATCATCTTGAAAGCTTGCTAACAATCTCCCTTGATAGACTTGATATCTTTGAAGGAAGATCTTGTATATCAGAGTTTGTGCGGAAGTCTTTGTCTTTAATTCTTGAGCTTTCATGATTCTTGAATCTTGATGCTTATAGAGACAATTGATCTATCTAAGGTTCTTTCAACCTTAGCTTCCTCTTACTTTTAGAGTAAGGGTTTTATAAACTCTCATTAAGATGAATGAGATAATCCTGTTGAATTTCAATATTGTTCCTATGCGGAGGGATTGGTTCAAATATATAGCATACTTACCTGGTGCAAGAACTGTTAGTTTTACATGATCCTTAGTGATACTTTTCATTTGATTCTGTATTTGGGCTTTCAGATTCTCATTTTTTAGTTGTTAAGGCAGTTGTCTGTTCTATATGCTTAGCACGCGTGATCTTAATATAATCATATAATTCCTTGTAACGTTTCTTAGCTTTTGCATTTTCTGCTCTAAAAAGCTCATTTTGTTCTTGAAGGGTGGTAACTTTTTTAGTAAATTGGATGATCTGAAAACCTAAAGCCCTGTGTTAAAACCTAATTGTAGGCTTCATAGATCGTTTTGCCCATCTAGGATATCATAACATTGATCACGCAGCGGAATAACAATCTGAGTAAAATCATGTTTATGAACAAGGTTTTTATTCATAAACTATATACTATTCGACTTTAATCAGTCGACTATGAACTATTACATAAACTAATAAGCTAACTATTAGACTCTCATTGGAGATATCTAACTATGATAGATAATAAAAAAAATATTAACCCTACATTCTATTTATATATAGAGAGGCTTGGGTTTTACAAGAAAAACTAGCTTTGATTATTAAATAATTTTAATATTGCACATTAAGTCCTTGTTGTTTCATCTTTCTTCTTTTCTTCATATGTGGTTTTGTAATCATCAAATCTTAAAACCCAACAATCTTCCTATATTTTATATTACTAAACAATCTTCATGTATGAAAAATTCTTCAAAGCTTCCCTTGATAATAAGATCTTCTTGTTACATGTCACAGTTTAAAATATAGATGTACACATATTAGTCTTCTTCCTTTTTTTGTAATCATTAAATAGGGGTCATCTGTAGATAAGCAACTTGTAAACACTTCCCCTTAAGTGGTACATGTAGATGGTTAAACATGTTAACAATAAGCTTCCCCTGAAAGTATGCTAACCATCTCTTGAATCTCAAACTCAGTAGTCTCCAAGTAGTAATTATTGATGAAGAAAAATGAGTATTAACCATATGTTGAAGAAGGAGAAATTTCCTAATCTTGTGTCTTATGTCTTGCACTATTCACATGACGTCAAAATGTATACAAAGTAACAAAATTATAAGTGACGTAACCTCTTGACAAAATCCTTATTTATCCTATTAAATGTGACACTGGAGACACAATCAACGTAAACTCCTTAAAAGTGATTAGCAAAATGTACTAGTAAGAATCATAAGGTAGGATCGTACACCTTTGCTAGATTATTATGTCTTAGTCCACCAACAATTAAGCCAAACCAAGTTATCTTTAAAGTCATAGGCAAAACTATACTGTAAGTTTGATAAGCTTCTTTGTCGATTTTTTTCTTTTATAGCCAATAACCTTACTCACGCAACTTGTGAAACACCAACATACAAATTTACAAATAGGCAAAATAACCATTTTCTTCAAAAATAATCCCATTATTACGAGACTATATGTTCATCATTTGTGCGAGATCAAAACGACTGTTCCCAGTTGTTGTATCGTAGCGGCATAAGCTAGCAGAATTACCATAAAGCCCTAGCAGTCTTAACTAAGTATGCTAGCTGATATTAAACATTCGAACCAAATAGCAACACTTTTTCATGTTCAAAGCTGTCTCTAAACTGGTCACAAATATCTGTTGAAAAGTCACAAATATATGTTATTCTCTCCCTCCCATGGCCTTTGTTGACACTAGTATGTTTACTGATCGTCGCTTGTACAATGCGTTTCATTGTAAACATACATTCAGCAACTGTGCTGTCTATATTAGAATAAAAAACAATATAACCTGCTGCATTCAAATCAACCGATCATCAATCTTAACCTGTTACGCTACCAACAACATGCTTCCCAATGCGCACCATAATTATAAACCACTATAGCAGCACAATCCATCTAAAAACGAACACCTTAACTGTGTACACGTACAGATCCAATAACACATACAAACACCAGTATCCAGACGACGCATTTGTGACACTTTTTCAGTACTAAATGTCACTTTGGTAGCATATATGTAACGACAGATTTAGGGTTTTAATTATCTTGCTTCATTCCCAAAAACAACATGAACACTTTTTATTTTTTATAAGAACCCTTTAAAGTGTAAAAAACCTAAAAACACACTTAAATCGATCACTTAGACAAATAGAAAACTTCGACTTTCATACATCATTAACAGTCGACTTTAAATACACCTTGTAACATCCAAGATATCAAGAGCAACACCGCTTGATACCATTGTTTAAAACCATAATTGTAGGCTTCATAGATCGTTTCGCCATTAGGATTATTCATAAGATTGATCACGCAGTGGAATAACAAAATCGAGAACAACAATGTTATGAATAAGTGTTTTTATTCATAAACTATATTACTATTTCGACTTTAATTAGTGTTCTATGAAACTATTACATAAAAACTAATAAGTAACTATTAGGCTCTATTGGAGAGATCTAACTATGATAGATAATAACAACTATTACCCTACCTATCTTTATTATTACTAGACGTGGCTAGGGTTTACAAGACAAAACTTAGACCTTGATATTAAGCTAAATTAAATTTGACATTAAGTCCTTGTTGTTTCTAAATTTCTTCTTTCTTCATATGTGGTTTGGTTATTCATCAAATCTTAAATCCCAACACACTGAAATCAAGAGTACGGTTTGCTTCACTACGGGTCTCTTTTAATTAAGAGATTTGCCTTCTTAATTTTTTGATGGCATAGTCCTTTCCTTGAATGGAAGCTTTCATTTTTTCGATTACAAAGACTGAGTCAAAATCAAGAGTGTTTCGAGCGGGTGGAGATGGGTTGTTTCCAAAACTCTCTTTAAGGTTTTGATACTTTAACCGTAAATTTAAGTGATTAACCTCAAGATTGGAAAAATGTTTTACTAATTCAGTATGATTATCTTTTAAAAAAAAAATATCCCTTATCTCGTAATTTAGAAAGGCTCTATCTTCATATAGGGTTTTATTTCCCCAAAAGGGGGAACAAATGATAATGTGTTTGAACAATGGTGATGGCTTCATGCATTTTAGTAAATCTAGATACGTAATCTTCAGAATTCGTTTCCATATAAAACAATTATTTTAGGACACGCAAGCAAAAATTAAATTACTCATTTGAAATAAGAAGATTTTCAGGCTCAATCCTCATCATGCTTCCTATTTATAACATTTTGGTCAACTTGAGCTTCCAACTCCTCAAAAATATCTTTCATTTCTTTAATTTCTTTAGTTAATGCCTTTTGGATTCCCTTAAAATGTTCTTTAAGTGTTTTGAAAAAGGAATGACCTCGTGTGGTAACTTTCAATTGGTTTGTTTAAACCCTGTCCTTTCATTGAGCCCCGTTGGTTTGTATTTTCTTTTTACACGTTTTCAATTCAGAAAAAAGTTGTTATAAGTGCAAAAATATTAATTTTCACTTGACTTTTTGTTGGAAGCACCCTAGGGACAAGCGTTGCAGGTGTATTTGGCGGATACACCGTCAACGCTTTGATTGGTCTTGAGGCGGTGGTCTGCTTTTTGAGAGCTTCTTCTTTCATCTTGATGAGATTTGTGACAAAATTTTTGCTCAGGGGTCAATTGCTTTTGTGGTTGTGAAGTGTTAAAATAAATTGCTCTTTCGTGTAATCAGTGGTGCTATCTTAACATTATGAGTACGCACTCTGCGGTCTTTCATTTTGTCATTCATTTTCATACTAATGATTTCACAGGTTTCTCTTGGTTATCCTCTGTGTAGTGCAACTAAGCGGGTCATTGATTGTTTTGATAATCTTCACTAAACTATATATAGAGCAGGCTGAACTTGCTTTGCACGGGTGAGGCATAAAGGGTTCTTGTAGCCAATAGCTACCTTATTCTATTCATCATAATAGGGCTTTGGTTTACACAACATGTGAAACAATGTTGAAAAGACTGGTTTTTAGGATAACTTATCCCTTGACCTTTTCTTTTAATGCTTTTATGTCCTTAAAAATTACTTCAAGGTATTTGTTTTCTTTCTTGTTGTTTTAACATACTTTTGCAAATGACGTACTTATTCTACCATTGACTTGTTATGGTTGATGTAGAAGCAAAGTTGCTACTTTTTACGAATGATGTTACTTTTTCAAATTTTCTTCCCTTAATTATTACAGTCTGTGATAAACTATTCTTAATTGTTCATCAATCTTTTGTTCTCTTTATGTTAATTCAAACTATGGCCCGTCTTTCATACAGTTTAACTTGTTCCTTATATGTTGCAAGTTCAGCAGTTAATGAATTATCAACTACTGTGTTTTGTTTGTTTGTCAGAGGACAGATTGGCATTGCTGTATGCTGGTTCATTGCACTATCATTAAATATCATCATGTATGCATAATTTGGGAACCTGAAGATACTTTTAAATTGTACAACTGGCACTGTGTTATCCTTTAAATAGTGATATAAAGAATTTCATTAGTACTATCACTTTATATAATTAGCATGTGATATAACAACGGGTAGTTTGGTTTGTAATAACCCCCTTCGTCATGCATCTCGTGTTCGTCATGATGTTCAATTATAACATTCCTACTAATGATCCTTGGTGTGTAACTCAGATAGAATGTCTGATCATAAGATGAACAAAGCTTCATCATAAACAGGGATTGTGGATGATAGAATTAGCCATGGACATAGTCTGTGGCCATGGGAGCCTCCATCAACGTCAGAATCAAAAGATCACAGTCATCAGCTATTGGCTTGAAACACGTTTTCAACATTGAGTTGCTAAGTCCTTAACAGTTTTATCATTCCACATTCTTAATATATAGCGTTGTCTTGTCCACCTGCAATAATACAATAATTGCTCTTTCATCCAATGCAAACCCCCGTTTTCCTGAGTTGCTATCAGCAACATCTTGTCTTTGAAGTAGTAGAGTATCTTCGTTGGACGCTTGGGTTGAGTGCTAGTTCCTTGTGTATGGCCATATACCGTTGCAGTTATTGCACTTAACTGCCTTGCTTGACTGGAATTTGCATTACCAACTCTGTTCTGTGCTCCCCATAACCATTGCTACACTGTCCCCTGTGCATTGTTCCCATGATCCTCTATTCTGTCGACTGAAACCTTCTGAACAACAACCATGCGTCTTGAACGTGACTTGAATTCCTTGGTCTTAGATTGAAGTTCGAGTTGTTTGTTTGTTTGAGGAAGGTTACATTTTGTATCTATTGGGGTGGTTTGTTTATTAGGTAGGTTTTGAGGTTGGTTGGCAAGTGTGTTGGTTAAATTCTCAATTAAGTTATCCGTTGGGGAGAGTTCTGAATCAAGTTGAGAGTTTCAGCAAAGTGTGGTGGAACATATGTGGATGATGGATTTGTAGATGATTGTGAATTGTACTGTGTTTGTTAAAACTTTAGGACATCAAGGACGAGTGGATCGACATTGGTTGAGTGAACGTTTAAAGCATTTTGTTTTCATTGGCTTGTGCCTCATGCTGCTTTAGATATGCATACTGTTAATCTTAGTTGACTCCATTCATAGCCTTGTTGAGTTTCAATTCTTGTTACATAATTACCTTTTCTGGCAAACAGTTTATTTACAAAATTTAGAATTCTAACTGCATTTGGTCATGGTCAATCTTGTGTTACGCTTGTGTTGAATGAGTTGGCAACGAAACATAGTAATCATGAATAGTCTCTCCTTTGTGCTGACGAAAGTGTTCGGAGTCATCATACAGTTGTGATTCACGGTCTTCTTTTGTTAATTCCAAACCTTCCTGGATGGCACTCTTCCATTATACACATATGTCCTTTGCATCAGTGTATTTGATGATAAGAGGTGTAGATATCTTTTTGCAACCCTTGAAGTAGGGTGTTTGTTTCCCGAATGCCATCATTGTACCTTTCCTTATCTTCAGGTGACATGTCAGAATAGACTCGAGGTCGTTCTGGACCTAGATGTAAGGCACCTTCATTCCCTTCTACAAGAGTTTCCCAAAATGTTCCCATCTGAAAAGGTCGTTCATCAATTAACTTCAAGATGTTCACCTCATTCTATTTACCCCAACAATACAGTCGAATTCGTTGTTGCCATGATGCAAAGTCAGTCCTATCAAGCATAGGTGGTCGGGTATCGGGAGACTGCCACATTGGATATCTTCCGAAGATTTTACATCTAATTGATTGTGAAATGATTTAGTTTGAATCGAACTACAATGATCTTGTGGAGTATATGTTAAAGTGGTGATTGATTGTATGGAAATGGTGGATTGTTGTTCAGTTTGTTAGGATTACAGGTTTGAAATTAGTCAATTGAAAGTATTTTTAGTCAATGTCCATAATACCAGAACTCGTCTGCTTGTAACTCGTTGGATGTACTCTGCTAGAAGAGACTTGAAACTCGCTGGTAAGAAATCAAATGGTACGGTTCTGTTACAAGTCGCTAGAAAAATGTCTATCAATTTACCTGTAAACTCGCTATATGTAACTCGCTGGAAGAGTGTAGACAACTCGCCTTAGAAAGAAATTTAAACTGACATAGTTCTGTTCATAACTCGCTTGAATAAAGATCTTCAAAAATCTATACCTCGCTAGTCCTTATAATCGTAGTATCCACTCGTAGTCTTTTACTAGAACCCTGCAGAAGGGTTAAACTCGCTGCCTAACTCGCTCCCTGCACAAGACGACAACGTCGTTGACACAGTACTTTCGTGACAACAGCCTGTTACTAGGCGTGCACCCCGCCAGTACCCAGTACAGTAACTCACGCTACGGAGATCTGTCAAACGTTTGACTTAACTCGCTGGAATGTTTAATATTTGGTTTTTCACCTAAAAATCACCCTTTTATCGTTTTTGATTGGGTATTCTTTGCAAATTAGTACTAGAAGGCTATAGCAACACTATAAAAGATAAACTTTAACATCACAAAACGTCAAGATCAAAGACAAACAAGTAACAAGACTATAAAACTTCAAAAACCAAAACTTTTGATCAAAATTAACCAAGAAAATGCACACACAATCTAGCTAATCATCCCATGTGCTCTGATACCAATTGCTAACAATAAGAAATCACTAACAATAGACAACGATCCGAAGGTCGGGGAGGATTAAATAAATGATTAGCTATATTATTGATGAGAGAAAAAAGGAAAGATGTGTATTTTCTAGAGAGAGAAAGACACACTCTTAATGAGATAATAATGAATCCTCACCCCTCCATTGGATAGTATAGAGGGAGGTATTATAGTCCAAGCCAACTAAAACCTATCATAATTAGTTACTCTAGTACATGCGGGGTTTGAGGTATAAATGAAACTAATGTTAAATTCCGGATAATATCAACATATTTTAAGTGCTAACATTTCTTTTTTTTTTTTTCCCTAATATGTGGGAAACTTACGGAATTACTTACAATGTTCCTATCAAGTACAATTACAATAAAATAAAGTCTTCCAAAGCTGAAGATGTATTTTGAGTTCTCCTTGTCTTCAAACTTGTACTCCAGCTTGGATCTTCATTGTCTTTACTTATTCTTAGAACCATTTTGTAGTATGCATGTTGTTGATTTTCTTCCCCAATTTATGCAGGCATGTCTTGAAGCTTCTTCATAAACTCCTTTTTGGTGAAGTTTTGAATCAGCTTCCCACAAAACCAACATTCCCTATCTTATGTGATTTGGAAACTTTGAGGTAGCTTGAACAATCTTCTACTTGTCATTGACGTGCACAATGAAATTTTATAGAAGTCAAACCTCACCAACGACCACTGCTTCTTGTTATTAGGGCTTGGTGAATATTCGTTTAGGGGTACATGCGAGAAATCAGCAACAATTCTTCTCACGTATGCAGAATACTTCATAAACCATACTAAGTAAAGTAGTATACACTAATTCCCCCTGGAAGTTAACATGGTAACATCAAAGTAACTGAAGTCTCGGTTGTACACCACATTTTTCCCCTGATGGTTTCGAACTCTCGGACTTTTGTGGAAGCATCACTGGGGGTAGTCCATTATACTCGAGAAATTCTGTCTAAGCACAAATCTTTTAAAATTCCAAACAAAGCGATGCCCTCTTGTCTTCAAAACGTAGAAGAGATAAAGCAAGAATCAAGAAAACTTGGTATAATCAAGGTCTTGTATATGAATGTTGTTGAAGAACTTTAAGAATTTTGCTTAGACTATGAAGTACCTTTGTCTTGGAATAGCATAATAATATCCTAGAGAAATGTGATTTAATCCTCATCCTTTAAACTCTTTGGCTAACTTACCATTGTATTCTGTCGGCTATTGTTGTGACCTTGGAGAACGTATACCCGATATACCAAACTTGAAATGAAGTAAATCACCAAATTTTGTTACTTAATCTTGCACTGTTGTTGATTGAAGAACGATGCAAGATTAAATCTATAAGTACTCTATACCCGCCATTAAAAGTATAAGAAGTACACCACCTCTTGAAATTATCCACATCGACATCTGCGTGTGACACTAAGTACTACAACGTAACTCCTTTAAGTGATAGCTATAACCCATGAGCACTACAATGTAACTCCTTACATCAGGAAATAACTAGATAATCCAAGTCTTAATCATCTGTTGTATACGTTCAAGCAAGTCATCAATCAATAGATTGGGTTTGAAGAAAAGGAGTAGAAAATAGAAGGAAGTCTCGATGATGAAATAAATAGACGCCTTCGTGAAACTCAACTTCAATCTCAAATAAGGGATACCAAATCAACTTCGTGATCACTTGTCAGCCTAATCCGAATCTTTAGCCATTTTTTGTTTTAGTGAATCTTATTACTGATCGTTTGTAGAGTTATGTATCGTGTTTGTTGTGTTGTTGTTCTAGAATGTCGTTAAAAATGGCATATGTTATTTTGTATGCGTTACAGTTCAAACATTGTTATAGTCAACTTGTCATGTTAGATTTTATTCTCGGCTTATATCATTCGTACACAATAACATTATTAAACCAATAACATCAGCCCATAATCATATCAATGAAGAATTCTGCCCACACAATAACACTTAGTCCCATGTTGTTGTTATCCAAATCCATCATAAAGAAATAACGGCCTGCTGAGCACATTATTGCAACATTGGGCCATACCTTTTCCTGTATGATAGAAACCGGCCCATCCATAATCATATATCCGGTCCACTAAATTGCCCTAAATTAGTGGTATAAGATACACACTAACCCTAATATATCTCAACCCTAATCACATCACATGAAAAACGCAGTCAACAACACTCGATCTTTTCTCCCAAAAAAATCATGCCCCCATTTCTTTTTTCTTTCTCCATATTCACTCAGTCACCAACCAAATCATATGAAACATATATCATACCACAAATCTGCTCACTTGGATAACTAATCACAAATTATGTTAACATAACTCAATCACGACATCTTCTCAAACGAGATCACCAAACAAACACTCTTATCGTTTCTGCTTTAATAAACCGTGTACTAAAGATGAAGAACGAAATCTTTAAGGACCTTTTGGAGGTCTCAGGTAGGGTCGGTTATTTATTGATTTATGTTTTGTGTGACAATCAAATTAAAGATTGAATATGAGCACTCTTGTTCATATTCTTTCTTTTGTTTTTCGTATATTAACGAGAGTTCATCTCTCACAGATTAATGATGGTGTTTATTGGATCAATGATGGGTTAAGTTCACACACACAAGATCTATAAAGATCTTTTTCATTTGATGAACGAATCTGAGATCATGTTAATTCTTTTTACATTCGAGTCTTGTGATGTTGTTGGAGATGGAGTTGTGGGATTGTTGTGACGATGGGAATTTAGGATAGTTTTTGGATTTGATTTGTAAAAATAAATGTGATGATTGGTTAGGTTTATAGTTGTTGGATTTGTTGTGTGATGTTGAGCCTGTGATGATGTTGATAGATTGTAATGATGTTAATTGTTGTAGTTTGGTTTGAGTCAGTTGAGTCTTTTGTCTTTCTGCTTCTTTTGACTGTGACTCGGTATGGACTTGGTTTAGTCGACCCGTGTCAACTCAGTAACTACCGAGTTGACTCAGTCAACCTTGCCTCTAACCCTCAACTCGCTATTGAGACAAAATTTGGGCCGAGGTTCGTTTGTATTTGGCTTAGAGATTTTTCTTCATTGTACCTATACACCAACTCGCTAAACAAAATCTGCCAACTCGCTACTCTTCAACTCGCTAAGCCAACTTGCTACTCCAACTCGCTATATCATCTTCTCAACTTGCTACCAGTCTTTTTCGTACTTTGGTTATTTTGCAACAAACTTCAGATCTGATTTTTTTTCTGCCAACTTGCTATGAAGAACCCATAACCAGATCTGCTTATCTTTAAAAAATGTCGTTTAAGCACAAAAAAATATAGAACCAGCAGTTTAGTAACATAAACAACAACATATATCAAATTTGTGGTTGGTTTCTTAGAGAAGATGAACACATTAATCACAAAAAAAAAGAAAATTGTTTTTAAAAAAAAACAATAAATGAACAGTAACCGAGTATGAACAGTGACCGAATATGAACAGTAATGAACAGTACCGAGACACTGCTGAATAGTAATCGAACAACAACAAACATGCTACGTTACACCCCTGCAGCCCTGATGCCAATTGTAGGATATTATAATATAAACTCAAATCGATATGACTAGTGATTAGCCAAGTTTTAGAGAGGAGAAAGTAAAGAGTAAAATTGATACTTGTTTTGTAAATGACTAAAAAACCCTCTTTCCATGGCATGGAAAGAGGCCTTATATAGTTACATTTTAAATACTGGCCCATAAGGCCTAGGTAGTGGGCTTACACATTGGGTTTAATACCCGGCCCATTACCGAATGTTATACATTAACTACTTAACTACGAGCAACAATAAAAGGTAAAAGCTTTTATAGCTTATTTAGCTTATTGTAATCAACTCTTTTAGCTTATTTTATAAAGATAAAGATTATTGCAGATGTTACTTGTGTTATTACTCTTTCGAATCTCTATTTTCTTTTCTTTTATTTTTAAGCTTATTTTGGCTTATTGTTGCTTCTAGCTTTTTCCTTGCTTATTTCTTACTTCAAATAATCCTTCATTTGGCTTTTTAGATTTAGATCTAAGCTTATATTATCCAAATAAGCTTTTGCTTATTCCATTTTCTCTTATTGTTTTACTTATTTGGTTGCTTATTTCTTGCTTATGCTCGATTCGAATACTAAAAGGGTGTCATGAGTCTTCTACTAAGCTTATTCTTTAAGTCTTGAGCACCCTTATTTTCGAGAGCTTATTTCTTAATTCTTTTTAGCTTTAAAAGCTTATTTTAGTTTAATAATTTTTGGTTTACTTATTGCTTATCACTTTTAGCTTATTTGCTTTATTTTAGTTTCATTTTCAAAATAGATCTAGTTTTTATAAAAGTTTTAAAATAGCTTATTAGTCTAGATCTACTAGCTTTTAGCTTTTCTATTTCAAAATACTTTATATTTTGGAATTAAAATTTTTAGCTTATAGCTTATTTTTCCTAATCTATTATTTTTGGTTTATCTCTAGTTCATCTTCATCAATCTAATGGCCGGAGCTTTAAAGGGTCTTATAAGGTTGATAAATAGATAAAGTTTTGATCTTTATGATTTTTATGGAAGCAAATAGTAGATAAAGTTGACACCTTTATTTACTAATTAGTGAAGTTTAAGCTTTTAAAGTAATAAGCTTATTTGTTTATTAAGTTTGTAAGATCGGGTGGTTTTATATCATTGCGGTTCTTCATTCGGTTTTGACTTCTTTCTCTTTTTCCTATTATTAGTGTAGTTTAATCTTGCTTAAAATGTTTATGCTCGCTTATTTGTTAATTAATATGCTTAGAGAGTAGATTTTTATATATGCTTGTTAAGTGATAAATTGTTTAGTGAATTAAGTGTGATTTATAAAAAATAGAGAATATTGATTAGTGATTTTTATATTACTTAGATAATTGTTTTGGTTATTTAAACGAGCAAAAGCCGTGATAATAACTAGGCATTAATTTAGTAATCGATATCTTGATAAAAGTTGTTTTCAATATAAGCTAACCTTGTGAGAAGATAATTTATTTGAAAGATATTGGTTCATCGATAAGGACTTAATTGTATATTTAATTCACACTTAAGGATCTAATCAATTCACTTAGCAAGCATATCTTATATATATATATATATATATATATATATATATATATATATATATTTCTTTGCTTATTTTCCTGCTTTATGTTATCTAGTTTTCTTTAGTTTATTTTTATTAAATTTTTAGTTCAAAACCAAAACCAAAAATTAAAAGATAATCAAGCATTTTTCTTCAAAACATTATCATGGATTTCAATTCATCTCTCGCCATGGAAACGACACTCAGAAGATAGACTATTACTTTTCCTAAAGTAATTTTCTTATCTAACGGGATATACTATATATTATTACGACACGCGTTTGACTTTCTATCAGAGTACAAGGTTAATCGGTTCAATCCGGGTATGAACACGTGGTTTTGGACTGATAAGGATGTTGCAAGGAGTAAGGAATTTATACATGCCATTGAACGCAGACTCAAGACCAGAAGGATTTTCTGAAACTTGAAATGCTTTGTTGGTGGTTGTGAACGAGATATTAACTACTGACTACTTCAGAGAACCGAATGAGCACATCATCTTTGCATTCAGGTCAATATCTTTTGTGGTGTATATATATTGTATCTTGTACATTATAGAGTAGTGCTGCATTTAGTGTTATGTGTCTGTGTATGAATTTTTCATGATTTTTTTATTAAATTCAAAACCCTTCAAACCTATCATAAAAGACACTAACAGAATCCCTCATAGATTAAGGGGGAGCATTAATATATTTCCCATTCGGCTTGTGAATAATCAGCACATTGTTCTCCCAGTTTTTAACATATTCTAATCTATTGGTATCCAAAATATCAACGGGTTTGAAATTTTTAATAAGGGGAAGGGGGGGGGGGGGGATAAAATTAAAAAAAAAAATGTGATTTAAATATGTAAACTGAAATAAAGAATTGTAATTTTGTGTTGATGGATCTCATGTGTGGACTGCGTCTCTCCTGTGATAAAAATTCTCTTTGCTTTATTCGTATGCACATGATTTGGGGGGGTGGGGGGGGGGGTCGTTTAGAAAATTCAAAAAAATCAAGGTACTAAAAGTTTTGATATTTATATCATGTTCCTGTTGCGTTTTTCAATTGGTTTTATGGTAAGATGAACTGTACCAAAAAGACCGACCATGTATTTAATTTTATCAAAGTTATAAGGTTGGTAAGGATAGGTATTAGTTCCAATGATCTAGCCAGAACCAAAGGGATCTACCCAGGGACAACCCAC
Source organism: Tanacetum coccineum (assembly GCA_026074375.1). Taxonomy (NCBI): domain Eukaryota; kingdom Viridiplantae; phylum Streptophyta; class Magnoliopsida; order Asterales; family Asteraceae; genus Tanacetum; species Tanacetum coccineum. The sequence continues at coordinate 19,146 of BQNB010047381.1, read as the reverse complement.
TAGTTAGTATAGAAGTCCTTAGGTATTACTTAAAAAAAGGAGTAAAAGTGAGAATAAGGGAATAGTGCCAACTGAGATGGAGTTAGTACTGGAACAAACCCAACAAGGTACTAGTCATGAAGTCTCGGTAAGCACTGAAGGGGTTGAAGAATGAAAAAGAAATGTAAAGATAAAGGGTGTAAAGAAAGAAGACCTCCATATACTTAGGCAGAAACCGGGTCAATACATCTGCTGTTAGAATCACAAAGATGATTGCTGACATTGAAGAATGGAACATCAATAGACCAGTGCAAGTGATGCAATGCACAACCATCCCTAGCCACTCAGAAATCTCTCAAATTATTTCTGTTTCATTTTCTTACGGTGACAACACATATCTTTGGACTTTCTCACTTCGATGTTGTTAATATTGAAAAGGTGGCAGTAACGCTCCAGCCTTTGGATCACTAAAACCAAAAAGTCACATTGAGTCTTAGAGCCCATGAGAGAGATTCAATTATTCTCATTATGGACACTTTCTCCATCTTACTTGTTCTTTACACAATGTGAAAACATGGCATATCATAAGAGTCCTACGCATTATCCTTGTGGTTCATGCTAGAACATCGAGTGCACCTATCGTGTTACAATGAAGATGGAATCCTGCTTGAGAAAACATCAATAAAGCTCATGGTAGGTGACTTGTCGAATGATCCTTTATAGGTTTTTATAAACACCTTGTGACATTGGATTTCGATCTGTCCAGATTATGAATGACGATTGATGAATTCTTGATAAAGCTTAACACTCTCGATGTGTCACAAAAACACTTTCTCAAGTGACACGTCAATTGATTTTTCAAATCAATTTTCCTCTTCAATCGGTAAGATAGTAACTAACCAATTCACTCTTATCGTGTTGTCTGCTTTGAGACGTTCTCATTAAGAGAACATGCAAGTTAGGTGATTCTGATGTTCATATATTGGAAGATCCAACACTTATACTGGAAATCCTGTCAAGGATATTCTTCTTAAGATTGAATCTACCTGATCACAGGTCGGCCCTCACAGGATCTGGAGGTTAATCCAACCAAACTTGGGTGAATGACAAAGCCATATTCGTCTACAAACTTTATTGGTAATTGTTTGATTACAGGTTTAAATAAATATAGAGATGGAGATACCTTGTTCCAGTAAAGTCTATTTCATAACCGCATGCTCATACTCGACTGATACATCTAATGACCTCATGAAAGCACAAGTATATGTTTCAAAGATTTCGTAACTCTGATATCAAACTCCTCTCGAAGTGATAAGTTTTTAATTAAGATAAAGGAACTTCAAGAACAACGAATAATCAAGCTTTTACCATCAAGAAAGGTATGAGCATGCCGGTCCAGATGTCACAAGCACAAGACGACAAAAGACCAAAAGTTGATGATCTGATATTAGATTTGGCTGATGATCTCAAAGAAACTCAAGATCACATATCAAGTACAATCACAAGCCAAAAGACAAAGATCACTACATCAATGTACATGATTTCACATGAAGAATCAAAGACTACGAGCTGAACACAAGATCAAGATTGTTGAGCTTAAGTTAGTTCTTTCTGGGGTGACCTCCCTTAGGAGGAGATTGTTAGATATTAGAAAAAGACTCGGTCACCCCGTGTATTTTACCTATTATTGTAGCTCGTAGTTAATCGTTTAATGTATAACATTTGGTAATGAGTCGGGTATTAAACCCAACGTGTAAGCCCACTACCAAGGCTATTAGGCCGGTTTTGTAAGCACCTATATAAGACTCTTCCATGCCTTGGAAGAAGTGGTTAGTCATTTCATTATACAAGTTCACTTTCTCTCACTAGAAAGCTTTTGTCTCTAACTTTCTCTCTCTAGACTTGGTATTCATCTATATTCCCTTTTGTGTTTTGATTCCATTTTCTTCTAGATGATCTCTACAACAACCTCAAGGTGTTACGATCCAGAAGTTAAAGGGGTCTCTAGCTCAAGTTCAAGCACACAGAACATGGCTTTTGTGTCATCTTCTAATAACAACATTAGCAGCTCTAATGAAGCAATTAATGTTGCTAATGGAGTTACTACTGTTAGCAATCAAGTTAATACTGCTTACTCTACAAATATTAATAACTTGAGTGATGTTGTTATTTGTTCTTCTTTGCTAGTCAGATCCAGATAGTCCTCAACTTTGCACATGAGGATTTGCAACGAATCTATCATGATGAATAGTAGAGTTGTTTTTGAGATGGGCAAAAATGGTCACTGTTAACCATGAGGGCTAAAAGGTTTTTAAAGAATACAGGAAGGAAGCTTACTGTTAATGGCAATGAGACTATTGGTTTTGATAAGTCCAAAGTGGAGTGGTACAACTGCCACAAGAGGGGACATTTTGCTAGGGAGTGCATAGCTCTAAGAAATCAAGACAACAAGAAGGAAAGCTCAAGAAGGAGTGTGCCTGTGGAAACATCTACTTCCACAGCTTTGGTGTCATGTGATGGTCTTGGTGGATATGACTGGAGTGATCAGGCAGAGGAAGGGCCTAATTATGCACTCATGGCTTACTCATCTTTAAGTTCTGACTCAGAGGTATCCAATGATTCAAATTGTTCAAAATCTTGTATGGAAACTGTTAAATTACTTAAATCTCAAAATGATCAACTATTAAGAGATTTAGAGAAATCTAGTTTAATGGTTTTAGGTTATAAAACAGGTTTAGAATCAGTGGAAGAAAAACTTGAATTTTATAAAAAGAATGAGTCTGTTTATGTAGAAAACATTAATGGCTTAAAATGGGATATTCAAGTAGGAGAAATAACTATTAGAGAGCTTAGGAAGAAGCTTGAAAAAAATCAAAAAGAAAAAGATAGCATTCAATTTAATGTAGATAAATTTGAAAATGCATCTAAAAGTTTAAACAAGCTCATAGAGTGTCAGATTGTTGATAATTGCAAGAAAGGTTTAGGCTATGAAAATTATAATGCAGTTCCACCTCCCTACACAGGAAATTTCATGCCTCCAACACCTGATTTGTCTTTTACTGGTTTAGATGAGTTTGTTAATGAGCCTGTAGTTGAGAACAGTAAAGCTATGTCTAGTGAAGAAGAGCCTAAGGTAGTTAGGAAGAATGATGATGCCCTAATTATTGAAGAATGGGTGTTAGATAGTGAGGAAGAAAATGTGTCTCAAACTAAAACTGAGAAGAAAACAGTTAAGCCTAGTATTGCTAAGATAGAGTTTGTCAAACCTAAGCAACAAGAGAAAACTGCTAGGAAAACTGTTAAACAAGTTGAGAAACATAGGCAAAACACTCACAGTCCAAGAGGCAATCAAAGAAATTAGAACAATATGATGTCTCAAAAACTAGGAAGCAATTTTGAGATGTTTAATAAGGCATGTTATGTGTGTGGAAGCTTTGATCATTTGCAAGTTGATTGCAATTACCATCAAAAATAGTTTCAAAATCAAAGGATGGTAAAACCTGTTTGAAATAATGCTCAAAGGGTGAATCATCAAAACTTTGCTAAAAAGACTCACCCCTGTGCTAAAAAGAACATGGTTCCAAGAGCAGTACTAATGAAGTCTGGCTTAGTAATAATTAATACGGCTAGACAAGTTAATGTTGCTCACTAAAAAACAATAGTAAATGCTGCTAGACCAATGTTATATCTCTCTAAAACAGCACATTCAACTGTTAAGAGGCCCATTCATAAGAACACAGCATTCAAAAACAGTAATATTGATAAAAGGGTTAATACTATTAGTGGTAAAAAATTAATACTGCTAGTCCAAAAGTAGTAGTTAATGCTGTTAAGGGAAATAGTTTTAATGCTGTTAAGGCCTCAGCTTGTTGGTTAAGGGAAATATTTTAATGTCTTAAGGCCCATCATTGTTGGTTTGGAAACCAAAGCATAAAGTTTAGACCAATTTTTCTAACACAACAGTGCATCAATTACCCTATAAAAAGTTAGATTAAATATTGATGCACAAGGCAATCAAGTCAGTGATGGCTTAGGGTTCAACCAAAGAACCTGATTTCTTTCTAATGTGCAGGGTAATCCATAATGGATTTACAGGATCAAGAGTGACTGATATATTGGATGCTCAAGGCACTATGACTGGGAACATTCTTATCTTAACAGATTAAAAGAATAGATGGAGGCTAATGTTGCTTTTGGAGGGAACCTAAAGGTGGAAAATCACAGAATAACGAAACCATTCAAACTGGTAATCTAGATTTTAAAATATGTGTAGTTTTTGTGAGAAGAGATAAGTTTTAATCTCTTTAGTTTTCACAAATATGTGATAAAAAAGAATAGTGTTCTTTTTAATGACACTTAATGTATTGTTTTATCCTCAAACTTTAAGTTATTAGAAGTTAAGTTTTACTTAAGTTCCAAGAAAGAACAAAATGTATAGTTGTTGATTAAAGAACATAGTCCTACAGGAGGTTTAAACTTGCCATTTAGCACAAGCCCACATCCTGATGATCTAAAACTTTGGCATAGAAGCTTGGTCACTTACATTTAAAAACCATGAATAAATTGGTTAGGGAAATCTTATAAGAGGTTTACTTCCAAACTTTTTGAAACATATCAAACCTGTGCTTGCGTGTTAAAAGGGAAACAGCATAGAGTGCCTCTGATAAAGTCCAAAAAATAGAGAGCTCATCAGCCTTCCATTTACAGATTGTTGCATATAACTTGATTGGATCCAACATTTGTAAAAAGCCTAAAGAAGAAAATGTATTGCCTATTGTCACAGATGAATAAGTAAGTTACATGTGTTTTTTTTTCTAGCTACTAAGGAGAAACCTACTAAGTGCATTCTTATCCTTATAACTGGGAATAGAAAATCTAGTAGAATCACAAGTAATGTGATTAATATGGTAATGTAACTGAGTTCAAAAACAAGGAAAAAAAAAAAAAATTTTGAAATTAGTTTTTGTAAAAACGAAGGGTATTTTGAGATAATTTAGTGTAGCTAGAACTCCTCAATAAAATAGAGTTGCTGAGAGGAGGAATGGGACACTAATTGAGGTTGGTAGGACTATGCTAGCTAATTCTAAGTTGCCAACTACTTTTTGGGCAGAAGCAGTTAATACTGCTTGCTATGTGCAAAATAGAGTGTTAGTAGTTAAGCCTCATAACAAGACTCCATATGAACTTTTTCATGGTAGAATGCCAACTTTAAGTTTTATGAGACCATTTGGGTGTTCTGTTACCATTCTTAATATCATAGATCACTTAGGCAAATTTGATGGTAAGGCTGATGAAGGTTTCTTTGTTGGATACTCTTTGAATAGTAAAGCTTTAGAGTATTCAAAAGTAGAACAATGATAGTAAAAGAAAACTTGCATATTAGGTTTAGTAAGAGTACACCTAATGTTGTAGGTACTGGACCAGATTAGCTATTTGATATTGATGCACTAACAAGAACAATGAATTATGAGCCAATTGTTGCAGGTACACAGTCTAATGATTTTGCAGGTACAAAGGCAAGTGATAATGCAGGTCAAGCTAGAAAGGAGATAGAACCTGTCAAAGATTACATTTTGCTACCATTATGGACTGCTGATCCACCATATTCCCAAGATCTAAAGAGTTCTCATAATGATGGATTCAAACCTTCAAGTGATGATGGAAAGAAGGTTGATGAAGATCCAAGAAAAGATAGTGAATGTAAAGATCAAGAGAAGAAAGATAATGTTAACAGCACTAACAATGTTAATACTGTTAGTTCAACTGTTAATGTTGATGGCACCAATAAGGTTAATGTTGTTGGTGGAAAAACAAGCATTGAACTTCCATTTGATCTAAATATGCCTGCTTTGAAAGATGATAGCATATTTAACTTCACAAGAGATGATGAAGATGATGGTGTAGTGGCTGACATGAACAATTTGGATACAACAATCCAAGTTAGTCCTAATTTAACTACAAGAATTCATAAAGATCATCCTTTTGATCAAGTGATTAAAGATTTGCAATCAGCTACACAAACAAGAAAGATGTCAAAGAATTTGGAGGAACATGGGTTTGTTAGTACTATTCAACAAAGAACAAACCATAAAGACCTTCAAAACTGCTTGTTCGCTTACTTTTTATCACAGGAAGAACCCAAAAAGGTAAATCATGCATTGAAGGATCCAAGCTGGATAGAGGCTACGCAGGAAGAGCTTCTACAATTCAAGTTACAAGAAGTCTGGACTTTAATGGATTTACCAAATGGAAAAACGGCTATAGGCTCTAAATGGGTTTTCAGGAATAAAAAAGATGAAAGGGGAATTGTGATAAAAAATAAAGCAAGAATGGTTGCTCAAGGGTACATATAAGAAGAAAGGATTGACTATGATGAAGTCTTTTCCCCAGTTGCAAGAATTGAAGCAATTAGGCTATTTTTAGCTTATGCTTTATTTAAAGATTTTGTGGTGTATCAAATAGATGTAAAAAGTGCTTTTCTCTATGGGAAGATTAACAAAAAGGTGTATGTATGTCAACCACCAGGATTTGAAAATCCAGACTTTCCTGATAGAGTATACATGGTTGAAAAAGCATTGTATGGATTACATTAAGCTCCTAAGCATGTAAAAACCTTTCAACATAAATTCTGTTGTACAGTGGAGTACAAAGAGGGAAAATTGACAAGACCTTATTCATTAAAAGGCACAAAGGTGATATTGTGTTGGTCCAAGTTTATGTTGATGATATCATCTTTGGTTCAACAAAGAAGGAGCTATGCATTGCATTTGAGAAGTTGATGCATGACAAATTTTAGATAATTTCTATGGAGACACTTACATTCTTCTGGGATAGACAAGTAAAGCAAAGAAGATGGCATATTTATTTAGTCAAGATAAATAATGTTGCTAAAGATTTAAGAAAATTTGGGTTTACAGAAGTCAAGACTACAAGCACACCAATGGAAACTCAAAAGCCTGCTGCCTCAAAGATAAGATGGGTGAAGAAAGTGGATGTTCCAATGTATTATATGGTTAGATGATTGTCATTGATGAATCTTACATCTTCAAGACCTGACATCCATGTTTGCAGTACTGTGCCTGTGCTAGATACCAAGTCAATCTAAGGGTTACACATCTTCATCATAAAAAGAATTTAGATACTTTAAAAGGACAACCAAAAATTGGGTCTTTGTAACCAAAAGAATCTCCCTATATGTCTGGTAGCATACACTAATAGTGATTATGCTTGAGCAAGCTTGGATTGGAAGTCTACAACAGGAGGCTTCAAATCCTTGGATGTAGATTAATATCATGTCAGTGCAAGAAACAGACAGTGGTGCGAAATTCCATTTTTTTGTTTCGAAGAAGCTGAATATGTTAGCTGCTCTCACTTGGTGTGACAAGTGCTTTGGATCAAATCAACTACTGGATTTTGGTACAATTTATGTATACCAAGATCTTTATTAACAATAACAGTACTATTTGCATAATTAAAAATCCTGTTTTTCATTCAAAAACAAAGCATATAGAGATCATACATCATTTCATTAGAGATTGCAATGAAAAGAAATTGATTCAAATGGTCAAAATCCATACTGACAAGAATGTTGCAGATTTGCTTACAAAAGCTTTTGATGTAAGTAGATTTCAATATTTGATTGCTAGTATTGGAATGCTAAATCTTTAAAGTCTTTTATCTCTTTATGTTTTTGTAGAGTTTTGTATGAATTAGTACTGTTATTCATGTCATTATAAATTTCTGCTGTTAAGTATAATTAGTATTGCTGGTTGTACTTAATACTGCTGAGTTTCTACTGTTAGTTATACTTAATACTGTTAAGTATAATTAATATTGTGATAATTATGAAAATTGCTATGGTTTGTGTTTTCTTGGTTTTTGTACTAACATTTTGTAGGAAAAGCAAAGAAAAGTGTTAGATTGATGATCATAATGTTGTTTGGAATAGAATTGGAGTTAATGCTGGTGACTCAAAGTTAATGCTACTAGACATAACTTACTACTGTTGAGTTACTACTGCTGGGTTATTAAGGGTATTTTTCATAAATACTTTGATCAAGGGTTTCAATCAATCATTTAATCGATTTCATTCTTTCTTATACTCTCTAATTACAAACCCTAACTCAATTTTATCATCCATTATCAAAACCCAACATAAATGACGACTATAAAGTTTGCAGATACTCATAATATGGTCGCATTTTTGTCTAAACCCACAAAGAGTGATGGGTTTGAACAAATTGTGGATTTTTTGAATGCACACCCTATAAGGTATGCATTAACGGTTAATCCTACTATATATATTTCTTGCGTTGAACAATTCTGGTCTACTGTCAAGGCCAAAACTATCAATGGGGAAGAACAGTTACATGCCCTAGTAGATGGCAAGAAGATAATCATTACTGAATCATCTGTTAGAGAGATCTTCAACTAGTAGATGAGGAAGGTATTGATTGTTTACCAAATTCTACCATTTTTGAACAACTTACATTGATGGGGTATGAGAAAATTTACAAAAGCTAACTTTTCTTAAACCATTCTTTTCCCCACAATGGAAATTTCTAATTCATACTATTTTAGAGTGTCTAAGTCCAAAGACTACTGCATGGAATGAGTTTAGTAGTACTATGGCATCTGCCATTATCTGCTTAGCCACAAACCAGAAATTTAACTTTTCAAAATTGATTTTTGATAGTATGATTAGAAACTTGGATAGTAAACAAGCTAAATTTTTTATGTATCCAAGGTTTGTACAAATATTTTTAGACAAACAATTTGATGGTTCCAACTTATAGAGAGAATTTTATATTCACACCTACACATACCTAAAAAGATTTTGGAAATATGAGAAGAATAGGCAAAGGTTTTTCTGGTAGAGTAACACCTTTATTTCAAACAATAGTGGTACAAAACCAATCACAAATGGGTGAAGGTTCAGCAATTCCAACTGATCCCCATCACACACCCACTTTTATTCAACCATCTACTCAACATCAAAAGACACAAAAACCTAGGAAGCCTAAAAGAAAGGACACTCAGGTACCTCGGCCTAGTGATCTTATTGAAAGTGTTGCAGACGAGGCTGTCCATAAGGAGTTGGGTGATAGTTTGGTGAGGGCTGCCACTACTGCTTCTAGCTTAGAAGCAAAGCTGGACAGTGGTAACACCAATAAGACCTAATCCAAGGAAACACCTAATGAATATAGTTTCCTAGGAACTACTTCAGGTGGTGGTCCTAGGTGCCAAGAAACCATGGGGGATACTATTGCTCAGACTAGTTAAGAAGTGTATCAAGAACTTCCCATGATTTACTGCTCACAAGAGGTAACACACTTCAAAGTGATGAGGATAGACTTAAACTTGATGAATTGATGGAATTATGTACCACTTTACAAAACCAAGTTCTTGATTTGGAGAAGACAAAGACCACTCAACATAATGAGATTGCTAATTTGGAAAGGAGGGTCAAGAAGCTTGAAAAGAAAAATAGGTCAAGAACTAGATAGCTGAAGAATTATACAAAGTTGGTTACTGCTAGGGTAGAATCCTCTAAAGAGAGTTTGGGTGAAGATGCATCTAAACAGGGGAGGAAAATTGATGATATTGATGCCGATGAAGAAATTATTCTGGTTAGTTTTCATGATATGAAAGTTCTGCTAGGTGCGGAAGTATTGTTAAAGAAGTAGTTAGAAGTTATTAACACTGTATGAAGCTAATTATAGATGCTTCTTAGGTAAGTTGCTGCTATGTTGCAACACAAGCTGGTAGAAGCTGCTACAAAAACAACTACTGCTAATAAATTACGAACTGTTGATGATATTAACATTGGCTCAAGCACTTAAGAAATGAAAATCAAAAAACCTAAGAAGAAAGGGATTGTTATACAAGAGCTGGGTGAATCTACAATAAAGATGTCTTCACAACTATCTTCACAACAATCACATGACAAAGGTAAAGGGATATTAATAAAACCTTTGAAGCCTATGAAGAAGAAAGATCAAATCAGTCTTGATGAAGAAATTGCTTTGAATCTACAAGCTGAATTTGATGAAGAAGAAAGACTTGCAAGAGAGAAAGCTAAAAAAGAAAAAGAAGCCAATATTGCCTTGATTAAACATGATGATATATCAGGCAAAAGATGATGCAGATCATCAATATGGCTAAAAGATTGCATAGCACAAAAACAAGAAGAGTTGTCTTTGAAGAAAGGCAACTTATTTCAACACTCTTAAGAAAAGACAAAGCAATTTGCAGTAAAAAGAGCAAAGATAAAAATAAACACACACCAACAAAAGCTCAACATGAGACAGATAGTTGTACTTACCTAAAGACAATGGAAAGGATACAAAGCTCAAGAGATTTAGAAATTGAAAGAGTTTGATTATTATTCAAGAGATGTTTTGGATAGAGCATTCAAAAGGGTAAATATCATTTGAAGACTTTAAACAGAGTTGGTGAGGAAGGCAAAGAAAAATAGAGCAGAACAGAGCTGGTACAAGAATTATAATAAAGAAGAAAAAGGTGGAAATGACAAAGAAACATCAGAGTTAAATAGAGAATGGAAATCGATACTAGATGAAGAAAAAGTAGCATTATGCAATACAATTGGCTGTTAAGATCTCCAAGTATGTTGGCTGGAAAGATTCATAAAGAAGAAGAAAAACTATAATCAATAATGAGAGATATGGAAAGTCTCAAATGTACATGATCTGTTAGTCATATGCTAAAAAGATTTAAAACAGGAAGAGATTTAGGAATATTAATAATACAAGTTTTGGTAAAGTAGCAAATATGAGTCAACAAGCCCAGTGGAAGACTTGGAATTTATATTAAAAGGGGGTGATTTGAAAACAATGTATCTAACCACATTAAAGAAAATATATGAAATAATCAACAAGACTAATAAAGTTTTGAATTGGAAGCTGTAAGACCTTGTGGAGGTACATGCTTGTGATAGCCATACATGTGCAATTTATATGTTTGGTAGAGAAAAAGTCTCCTAATACACATCTACACTTACAATGATGTTGAACAGAGAAGCTTATGATTGACATGAAAGTGAAATGCTTATAGCATCTTATATTCACATGAACAGCTTATGAAAGTAAAGTAAGTGTTGGAAGCATCCCTCCTGTGTTGATGAAGCTTTAAATGAAGAAACTTTGATGATTTTTTGAAGAGAATATATACGTTTAGGGGAGGATTGTTGGTATGAAAAAGTCTTCTTGATGTTGTTTGAATTACTGCTGCTTATGTTTGTGTTAATGCTGCTCAGCTGGAGTTAGTACTACTCATAAACTTCAAAGAAAATATGCTAAGTAGTTACTAATGTTTGTACAAAGTTAAAACTGCTCAGTTGAAGTTAATGCTGCTAGTAAAAATATGCCTGAAGTTACTACTGCTAGTGAATATCAAGTTAATGCTGCTAGTTAGTACTGCTTATATGATATATATTAGTTGTTTATAAAAAATATTATGGATTATTAGGAAAGTATTGTAAGCCGACTAGGGCTTCTTAGTGTATAAAAGGAGGTCCTAAGGCATAGAGTTTTATATATTATCTTTTATTAATTTTCGTAGCTTCAAGGTCTTTGTAACCCTAATACTTTGAGAGTATTCGTATTATTATCTTTAATAATATTGGAGCTTATTTGTGGAATTGTATGTTCATTGAATTATTGTTTCATTGATAATTCTTCTTAATATTAAAGATTAGATTCTGCATAATCTTTAATACATTCAAACACAGTTTCTACTATAGTTGTGTTAGATTTATCTAATATAACTAAACCTTAAACAAGCTTAAGAAATTTGATCTATTAAAGTGGGATCAACACATTTCCGGGTCTTAATTGATTTTGGTGCTACGTTTTCAACTTCGTTAAAAGGATAAAATGTATACTTTGGGCTGAATTATAACAAGATAGAAATACTTTCTAAGTGAGACGATGTTGATGATATCATCCCCTCCAACAATGCATCCTAAATTAGAAAGGAGGTCCTTAAGAAGATTTTTGCATTGATTCTTAATCAGTCTCAAGGGTATCTGTTTGAGAGGGAGCTGAAGAATAAGAGCCTACTAGTTGAGAGAGAGTAAAAACTCAACTAGATACTGCACAAGAAGTTCAGAGCATAATTCATATCAAAGCCAAAGTATTCGGATAAGGGAACTTTAAGGATGACAAATGAATAGCAGATTCTAGAAAACATCGACATGACCAGAAGTGCAGGAAAATGAAGTTTTTTAAGACATGCAGCTAACTCAGAAACTTCACAATGACCAGAAGTGTATGAAGAAAGTTATTGAAGACATGTCAGGAAGTTATGAGCATAAATCCAATCAAGGCCGAGATCATCGGTAGAGAAAACTTCTAAGTCATTCTCAGCAGTATAATTACAGTGCGTTCGTCTATAAGCTAACGAAATAGAGCTAGAGCATTCAAGTAGATCAACGTCATTGAAGACAATCTCAAGGAATGTTGGACTTCATTCTTATCAGTTTACTTTATTTTTTGCTTGTAGGAAACATTGTAACCAATTCATGTGTGACATACCACTTAGAGAGGAGATTTCAGCCTCACTTTATTATTGAAGCCTGCGTCTACACGTGAATAGGACTATCTATAAGATTCAAAAATATATACGCATACTACAATTGTAATAAAGGAAAGTTTAAACTTTAGTATAGGCTATAAATACCCCCCATGTCTCTCTATAGGTGGAGTGGATGTTCATTTTATTTTTCCCTTTCTCTTTCAAATCTAATATTCTTCTTTTTGTGTTCATCTCATCCTCTCTCTAACTTTCTATCACTAGCCACCATGGTAGTGGTTGACTAGTTTTCCGGTTGGCCACCCCACACCATAAGGTCATCAATCTAATAATATAAAGGTCCTTCAAATGCCAATGTAGTTACGGGTACGTTCCTCCTAAACAACCGTTATGCTTCTATCTTATTTGATACTGGCCAGATAGGAGTTTTGTGTCTACTGCATTTAGTTCCCTAATTGATATCTTTCCAACTGCATTAGCCCATGATTACGATGTTGAACTAGCCGACGAGAAAATAATTAGATTTAATACTATCATACGGGGTTGCACTTTAAACTTCTTAAAATCATCATTCAACATCGACTTAATGCCCGTAGAAATTGGTAGTTTTGACGTCATAATTGGTATTGATTGGTTAGTAAAGTATCATGCCATAATCGTCTGTGATGAGAAGATCGTACGTATTCCCTTTGGAAATGAGATCTTAATTGTTCATGGTGACGGAAGCAACAACGGACACAAGTCTCGATTAAACATCATCTCGTTGACCAAAACTCAAAAGTACTTGCTGAAAGGATGCGATGTCTTTTTGGTACATGCTACCACAAAGAAGGCCGAAGAACAAGTCGAGAGAGCGACTTTAAGACATACAATTGTTCGAAGACTTACCTCAAGTATTATCCTAAGGACTGTTTCGTGTATTCCACAACCCTAAAAAGTGTGAATTTCTAATTGATTTGGTACCTATTTGCGGAGCACCTAGCACGGGTTCCCTTATCGATAGGCTCCGTCTAGATGGAAAGAAATTCCAGATCAATTGCGTAACTTTTGAAAAAGGCTTATAAGACCCGTTCCTCACCTTGGGGAGCTCCGATCTTGTTTGTCAAGAAGAAGGATGGATCATTTCGGATGTGCATAGATTATCGGGAATTAAATAAGCTAACGAAGAAGAACTATTATTCGCTTCCAAGAATTAATGATTTATTTGATCAACTTCAGGGGTTGAGTATCTACTCGAAGATCGACCTAAGGTCGGCTTATCATCAACTGAGAGTTCATGAAAAAGACATCCCGAAGACCGCATTCAGAACTCGTTACGACCATTATGAATTCCAAGTTATGCCATTTGGTTTGACTAACGCACCGGCTGTATTTATAGATCTCATGAATCGGGTGTGCAAGTCATATCTGGATAAATTTGTCATTGTCTTTATTGACGATATATTGATCTATTTAAAGAGCAAGCAAGAACACAAAGAGCATCTTAAGTTAATCTTAGAGTTGCTTAAGAAAGAGGAGTTGTATGCTAAATTTTCTAAGTGTGAATTTTGGGTTCTCAAAGTACAGTTCCTCGGTAACATGATTGACAGTAAGGGCATTCACGTGGATCCCGCAAAGATCGAGTCTATTAAAGATTGGGCATCTCCTAAGACTGCAATGGAGATTCGTCAATTTTTAGGTCTTGTCGGTTACTATCGAAGATTCATTGAAGGATTCTCAAAGATCGCCAAATCATTGACCAAGCTAACCCAGAAGAAGGTCATGTTTGATTGGGGTGACAAACAAGAAGCAGCTTTCCAACAATTGAAGGAGAAGTTGTGCAGTGCACCTATCTTGGCTTTACCTGAAGGAGCTGAGAACTTTATTGTTTATTATGATGCTTCGCATAAAGGATTAGGTGTTGTCTTAATGCAAAATGAGAAGGTGATTGCTTATGCATCACGACAACTAAAAATTCATAAGAAGAATTACATGACTCATGCTTGGAGTTAGGAGCAGTAGTGTTCACTCTAAAGATTTGGAGGCACTATATGTACGAAACAAAGTGTACTGTGTTCACTGATCACAAAAGTTTACAACATATCCTTGACTAGAAGGAGTTGAACATAAGGCAACGCTTTTTGTTAGAGTTTCTCAGTGATGCGGTCATTGTAGGACTTCAACACGAAGTTTTACAACTCCCTAGGCAGAGCACCTAATCGTTGTAGTAGTAGTATAGGCAAGACTCGGGGGGTTGTTATCGTTTACTCGGGGAATAGCTTCGGAAGGCTTGGTCAAGGTCTAACAGAATTCTAAGGGTTGAGAGAAGATTGTTTTTGTGTTTTTATATTTTATGAAAGCAGTAAATCATATATTTGAGAGGCTAGGTTGGTTTTAGCTATTAAACCAAATAATAATCTAAGCTATTGGTGATAACAATATAATAAAAGATTGTGTTTATTTAATCATGTATTATTTCCTAGATTGCTTCTCCTATTGTTGTTGCTTTGTCACACTTATGATGATCTATGTAATTATTTCCTAAGTCATGAATGAATTACACGAACCCGTCGTCTATTCAATATTTTGTTAAGGCAACGCACAAGTAAGGTAGTATGAAGACTATTACAAGGCCTCTAAGAGTATATTAAATGTATGTGAAATATATTAAGAGTGGATCAACCATATAAGGGGCAAGGTAGTATGAAGACTGTTACCCGATGGTATCATTTCTACACAATCATGTTTTCTTAGACATATCAATAGTGATACACACAAAAACTGGTTTTCTAAGACCTAACATGCATATCCATCGTAAGAAGCAACACCACTAAGATCTACATCCTAGTTTTTATACAATCATAAATAAACACAATAGAAGGTTTAGCCAAGCATGTTGAAGATAAAGTTAGAACAATAATGAATCAAACAACACATAGAAATATTGAATGATTAAGATAATCTTACTTGATTAAAACATGAATTGAAGGAAGTATAATAGGGTTTTGGGGCCCTAAAATCGTCCCTAACAGCTGCTAAACGAACTAGGGTTCGTCCCTTTCTTTTAATCTAAAATTACACACTTAAAACCCTAAAAACGGATTTGTATATATAGGAAAATAGCTGTGACGGCGTCACATTTTAATCGTGACGCCGTCATGAATAGAATATTCTAGATAATGGGCTGGGTTATACGTTCTGACACCGTCTGGAGATCTTGTGACACCGTCTTGAGATGGGTTATGACGGCGTCACGTGTAATCTGTGACGCCGTCTCTAGCTTTTGAGTAGAAATTCTTGAGAGATGTTGGTGTAGTTTCGTAGTCTTGTCCGTTTCTTCTCCAAATGATTCCAAGTCACATGTATTTCCTCTAAATGCCTTCAATACCTGAAAAGGAACGATTAAGTACCTATTTTGGGCATAAATGCATGATTTAGAGGGTTAAACGACCCCGAAAAAGTGTATAAAATGACACCTCATCAATTGGTGACCACTAGCTATTTCCACTTGCAAGGGACAATACTTCCTCTTCCAACTCTGTATCCACAAATTCAGGCATAGTGTCACCCAAAACTTCCAATGAATAGACTTGCCTACTACACTTATGACCCATGGTGTATTTTTAGTCACAATAGAAACATTGATTTCTAGCCCTCTTCTCCTCCAACTCTTTCTGAGTAAGTTGTTTCCTGAATGGTGCACCTGGTGTACTAGTAACAGGTTTGGTTCTCCAATTAGTATTTGGTGCAGGCAAAGCTATTGGTTTCTTACCGGTGTTTGGAAACTGTGTTTGGTATCTTGGTGCTGGCAAAACAGGTGGTTTTGGTTTCTGTTTAAGGGCATTTACTTTTGCTTCTTCCAACTTACACAACCCATACACCACAGTCAAAGTCCTTGGTTTAAACATTCTGCTAATCCAATTTCACTATTCAGGCCTGCTAGAAAAAAGCTGATACATTGATCTTTATCTAGATTAATTCTACACAACAATCTATCAAAATCATCAATATATTCTTGTACTTGATTAGTCTGCTTCAATTTCTTAACCTCTTCTAAAGGATCATCATAAACTACATCAAATCTTTTCAAGATAGCATTCCTATAGACATTCCGATCCACATCCTCTCCCATGAATTTAACAAACTATCTATGCCACATTAATGCTAAATCAAAGAGATGAATTGAAACAAGACTTACCTTGCAATTCTCAACAATGTAATCAACTTTAAAGAACTGCTCACACTTAAACAACCATCCCCTAACATCTTCTCCTCCAAACTTGGGGAATTCAATCTTGGTCACCCTACTGAACTGTAAATTACCCCTCATACCCCCTTCAAGATTTTGATCCCTTCCTGCATTACTACTTTCAGGTCTTTGAAGCACAAGGTCTTGCCTTAGTCTCTCCACATCAGAGTTGATAGCAATGTTAACCAACTCTTGAACAAGATTAGTTCAATTTTGCCTTGTAGCATCATCAACAACAACTGCAGGAGTGTTTCTTGTACTAACAGTCATGATAACCAGTTCTTCTTGAATTGTCAAGGAAATGAAAATTTGTTAGAATTATTGAAAGATTAAAGTGTACAATATGATCAGATATGATCGGAAAAAAAAATTTAGTTCACCGGAATTTGAACAGAATTAACAGATTTAACTGAAATAACTGAATTCTGTTAAAAAAAATGGTGAAAGTATGTGATTTGATAAGAAAGAGGCTGTGGATACCACTTGATATGTGCTTAAGATCTCAATAATGAAATGGTTAAGCACTCACACAAAGATTAGATCACTTACAATAAGAACAAGCAATTGAAATCAATGATATCAATGGTGATTTGTTATAGAACAATGAATTGAGTTGTTACAAGGTTGAGAGAGAATTACAATTTACAATTTTGAGTGAATGAGTACAAATGAAATGGAATTGATGAATTTATACAAGTGAAATGATCATAACGGTTTTTCCCGCCAAGAACTGCTTTGAATATTTGTTGGAGTTGCACGTGCTCCGCACTTGTTGCTTGCTTTGAGTTAAATTCCTACCACTATGGCACGCTTTGAATATTTTTAGATAAAATCAATGTTTCGAGAAATATAGCAAAACCATTAGTCTTCCATAGGTAATACATTTTTTTTAAACTACTATGGTTTAGTTAAGAACTCTTACTATATATATACATTTCTTAAATTTCTATTTGATTAACATGTTTCTTGTAGAATTAAGGGAAAAAACAATCCATTATCAGAAGTCTTGAATACATTCCAACGCACAAGTGTGGAAATATAATGGTACATTGAAATAAAATTATTGGATCAATTCGTGCTTGGCCAACTACTTCCTCGCGAGTTTATTCCTGTAAAAGGAATGACAAACGAGCAAGAGATCCAGCTTCGGGATTTTAAATTACCCCCATTCATTCCTGCTAACCAGGAATTTTTAGTGGTTAATTTTTCAAGTTTATTGTAGTATTTTAATTTTTCGATTCAGTTTTTTTAGTAGTACTTTTTTTTAATGTAATTTGAATTTCCTGTCGAATTGTAATAAACTTTATTTCAGATTTAATAAAAGTTTTATTTCATATAAATTGTGTTCATTTTAATTCTGTTAAAAAGTTTGTGTTTGTGTTTGTTGTTCATTCGATCAAGACTTGATACCTATTGGAATTGGATGGCTGCTATGGTATCAAGGGTTTAGAGCTGAGGGTCAGCTTATAGGATAGATTAGGATTTTTGTTATTGATTTAGGGCTTATGTGGATTAAGCCATAAGCCCACACAGCTTATTGATGTTTTCCTGTTCTAGCTGGAAAGCTAAGGTAAACCTTACTTTGTTTTACATTTGTTCTTTTTTTCTTTTTCTTAATAAGTTGTTATTTGTTTCATAAGAGTATAGATAAGCTGTTGGATTTGCTTATAGTTGAATAAGCACATTTTATTAAGTAGTGGAAATTCTGTCAAGTGCCTTTTATTTTGCTTTGTTCATGTAGTTTAAGAGGTGGAATACTAAGCTGCTAAGAGCTTATAGCTAATAAGCTCATACAGCTTATTTTAAATAAGTTAGAGTTAAGAGTTTTATAAAAGTTGTCTTAAAAAAGTTAGTAAAATAAGCTGTTTCTATATAATTAGGATGCTGGTTGTTTGATTTTAATTAATGCAGGGACCTGTTTTGTAACTTTTGAAAGTTTCTGTTAGTTTAAAAGTAACACAGTTAGTCCTTAGTTAATTACATAGTTAGTCCTTCGTTAGTTTAATTATTAGTCTAGTTAAGTCCCTAGGTTAAGGGACTATATCTGTCAATTGATAAAACTTTGTGTTTTTTATAGAACTTAAATGTTTGGCCGCCTACCCTCAGTTTTGATTTGTGTCACTTTCGGCCCATGTGTTTGTTTGTTTTTAGTTTAAGTTTTATAAAAATAGTTTTTATAAATAATAAATTAGGTTTTTAGTTTAAATTACTTAAATTAGTTTAAAATAACTCATTAAAAATTAGGGCTTTTGATAAAATTAATTTTCTGCATTATTTCTTTTTATAAAAAGTATTTTTATATAATTTTTAGTTTAAGTTTTATATTTTTAAAAATTAATTTTCGAATTTAGTTTTAAACATTTAATTTTCAAACCTTTAGTTTTTAA